>VDFB02281492.1:612742325-612784916 GCA_007258455.2 Sequoia sempervirens | reverse complement strand
CCTAGTTTCCAAGTGCTTTTGAAAAAAATTGAATAAAAAGAGGAAACAATGTGTTGTAGATGTGTTATGGTATACAAAGTGATGTTCTAGTTTTTCTCTGTATTTATTCCATGTTGAATATCTTCTTGTTTGGCTTGGGTATGTTGGTCAAAGGTGTTCAAAGGTTCTATATCCAAATTTTTTTGGTCTAGATTGTTGTGCAGAGAAAGTTGTGTTCACTAGTGTGTGAACTATATGTTGTAGTGGTATTTGGGAGAAATGGTTTTCCTCAACATTTCTTTGTAGTTTGGTTTCTAGTCTTGTGCTTTTGGAAGTGTGTTGATAGGGTTTATATCTACCTTCATTCAAATTTTTTTCATGGTTTGGTGCTTTTAAAGTTAATTTCTTGAGTTATAGTGTATGGAAGGTTGTCTGAGTCAATGAGGTGTGTGCATTCTTCAAGTGAAAGTTTTTGTGAAGGAATTTGTTGGATTTTAGGGTGTCTATGGAATATTCCAGAATATATTCAAGTGATGTATATTCTCCATGAGTCATCTTTGGATCAAAGTAATCATGTACTTAAGTGCTTAATGTTGTTTACACAGGTTCAAACAACCTTGGGTGTTTACACTAATTGCAGTTTTTCTTTGGTGATTGTGGAAGCATGTTGTGGTGTATATAAATGTATTTAGGTCACAATTAAGGTGTGTTGTGGTCTGCCTTCATTCCTTTCCATTGTGAAATTTTTTTGGTGTCAACCTAATTTGAATTTTCATGGTTGAGATGCATAGCCAACCTCATAGATTTTTTTCAAGGTTGAAGAAGGTATAAATACGTGTTGTGTTCATGGAGGATGTGTGTGAAGAGTGTGATACAAATTGTAGAAGTGTGAAGTGAAAATTTGTGAAGTTAAGTATGAACTTTAATGAGTTAGACTACTAGAAGTAGTGAGTAGAAGGTGCTACAATATTTAGGACTATGAATTTGTTGGTGGACTTTTCTATTGTACTAAGATGAATTTCTCAAGTTGTAACATCTTTCTTTCTTCTTTTTTGTAATTTTTCACTGAGCCCTTCTTTCTTTTGGGAAGTGATCCATCTAACAATAAGCCCATTGTATTTAGTGTTGCAATTACTTTATATTGTGAGCTAATCCTCACTGTGGTTTTTCCCTTCTTGGGTTTTCCATGTAAATGTTGTGTTCTATTGTGTATTGTGTTGATATGTTTCAGTTTATGTTATTTATTTTCATGCTTAATCAGTTTAACAGATTAAGGGTTAATTAAGTTAATGTGGATTTGAAAATTTATGAGGGTTTTGAAGTTTTAATGTAGAACTGATTCTCTCCCCCCTCTCAGTTATCTTGTGCATTCAATAATTGGTAACAAAGAAAGGTTCCTTGGAAAAAATATTAATCGCTTGAGGTAGACTTGGGATGGTTCCCAAGAGGGATGAGCCTTTTTTTGATGGATTAGACTATGGTTTCTAGAAGACAAGATGGAAGGTTTCTTGGTATCTCTTGGATTTGGAGTTTGGAAGTCTGTTGAGATTGGATATACTATTCCTACTAGTGGTCCAAGTACTAATGATGAGATCAAGGCCTGTGATAATAATTATAAAGAAAGGTATGCTATTTTAAGTGGTCTTTTTAACACTAAACTTGTGAAAGTTATGAGTTTGAAATCTATTAAAGATATCTGGACAAAGTTGGAAAGTATTTATGAAGGAGATGATAAGGTCAAGCAAGCTAAGATGCTAAATCTAAAGATCACATTTGAGAACTTGTAGATGTCTAAAGATGAAAACATTACAAACTACATGTAGAAGGTGGAAAAAGTTTCCAATTACATCAAAGGCCTTGGTGGAAATCTTGAAGAAGAAGAAGTGGTAAATAAGGTACTAAGAACTCTTCCTAAATCTTATATTCATAAAGTTTATGTTATTGAGGAAGTTTAAGATTTAAGAAAATATTCTAGAGATTAGTTGTATGGTGCTATATTTTCTTTTTAAATGACATAATTTGGTCCAAATAATACAAAATTTGAGACTTTTTTTAAGGCCAGGAAATTAGAGAAGATCACGGAATCAGATTAGAAGGATCTTGATGATGTTGGAGAATATTTTGTAAGAAGAATGAAAAAGGGTACTAGACCACACAAAGGTAAGTTACCTTTCAAATGTTTTAGTTGTGGAAAGATAAGTCATTATGCTTCAAGATACCCAGACAAAGCTTTGAATGACAAGAATAAAGAAAACAAAGCTAAAGAGATCAAGAAAATTTATTATGTTAAAGAAGATGCCAGTATATCTGATGATGAATTTGATTATGGGGATGATGAAGATAGTGAAATCTTGTTTATGGCTATTAAATATGGAAAGTTAATTTTCTAACTCTAAGAGATGTATGAAGGAGAATTCCCTGAAAGTGAGTAATAATACTGAAGGAACTATGGTGACTATTGTTCATGCTAGAGAGGAGAAGAAATACTATATTATTGATAGTGGATGCTCAAATCATATGACCAATGACAAAAATAAGTTTGTTAAACTTGAGAAATATGGAGGCACAATTAAGTTTGGTGATGATACATCTACTAAGATATGTGGAAAGGGTTTAATCATTTTTTATGGCAAGCATAATATAGAAGATTTTATGCATTTATGTTCAGATTCTTTGTAAATGTGCGAATGATATAAAAAAAAAATTTAGTAACTTTTTGGTTTTCTCTCGGTACATGACTCAAGGGGAGTTAATTCATTATTTCCTAGCTATATGACTACATCATCCAGGGGAAGTTTTAGTAAGAGTTAGAATAGTTTGTATAGGCTCCCTTTTCCCTTGATGTCAAAGGGGGAGAGTCTTTTTGGATATTTTTGGCATGTTTCCATCAATGAAAAAGGGGAAGATTACTAGAAGTTTGAGGAGAATGTTGAATTTTTTTATCGATGATGTTGTTTGGTAACATGAGCATAGATGGTACATAACAACGTAGTACAATTTTTTCATTAATGTCAACATTGTTTTGAATCATTTTTATCAATTCTAATAGGTTTTGGAGTTGTTAAGGAAGACATTTATGCAAGATGTTTTGGTTTGGAAAGATCAGTTGAGTGGATTTTTTTTTATTATTCAAGGGTTAAACACTTTTGACCAGAGCTATGAACCAGATACAACCATTCAACAATAATACCCCAGCGAGGTTTGAACCTTGGTGGAAAGAAAACAATGCCACCTATAAACCATCACACCATGCCGATACCGACAGTTGAGTGGAAATTTAACTAAGTGTCAAATCTACCAATTCAATGTAATAGTGTGTCAATTTTTGGGTCTACACCACTCTACAAATGAAGATATCACTCTAAAATTCTAGCATCATTTTTCTAGATGATAGATGTATCTAATTCCAATATTTCTTCATTTTTGGACAAGTGGATTGAGAGACAAGAACAATAAAGTTCAACCTAGCATATTATAGTTGCTTTCTATTTAGTGTGTTTGTGTGGGAGAGTCTGCACTTCTCCACGAATGAGTTTTTTGGCCTTGTGGTTTTGAAGATAAGTTACTAGATGCCAGTAGAGCATGAATTCTAGATGACATCAAGTTTTGAGTTCCACGCATTGAGGTGTGGATACATAGATAAAGGTTTTTTCTATTAGGCCTTATGCAAAGCCAACCTAACATGTTTGATGTTGTGTGAAGGATAAATATGCATTGCAGTCTTATGTGGGATCTATTGTAGGTCCATAGTGACCTATTCTATAGATTTTTGAGTTTTGAATTATGTCACATTGTGTAGATGAAATGTTTTGAGCTAGAAAAGTTATATTTTAGGTATTACATCTAATTAGGTCAACCTAATTGATGTTATACTTGATGCAAATATATATAGTTTTTTGTGGTATTTTTGATGTATGGTATGTAGCATGCGAAATGTGTGATATTAAATTGAGTAGAGAAATGTGAAATTAAGTTGCAAATGAAGATCAAAATTATGCAAATGAAGAGCGAGAAATAGTGTTGAATCAGAATCTAATAAAAATTGTCATTGAGCTTCAACGAGACTATATTAATGCATATATTAGATGTAATTGTAATGGTTCAAAATAGGTTATGAGCCACCATCTCTCTTCTATCTTTTTCTTTACAGATAGTGAGTCCACATGCAATGAGAATTTCTATAAATATAGTATAACCAATTATAATATATTGTGAGCTATCCCTCATTGTGGTTTTCCCCATTTTGGATTTTCCACATAAAAATCTTGGTGTTTATGTTTTATGTGATGTTTCATGATTTATTTCCTTATTGGAGTTGAATATACATTAGTGATTGGATGTTTAATGTTTGAATGGTTTAATAGAATACTGATTCACCTCCCCTCTTAGTATTATGGGTGTTCAACATTATGTTGAGAAAGCAACCACATAGGTTTTCATCTTGTGAAATATACCCAAAATAAAAATATATTGTACTTGATTACGAGTCTAAATGATTGAGATAGATTTGTTCAAATTTGGGGTTCAAAATAAAAAAACTCCAATGAAGTGGGGTAACTATACCAAGCTAATTGATGAGATTAGGACTACATAAATTTAGGAATTACTTAGGGTAGCTATTATTTTGGGAAACAATTAATAAAACATACCATATTCTATGCATATATTCTTTTAGAAAAAGGATAACATTTATGAGGGCATCATCTAGACTAGGTGGTTAATTGTGGAGGGTATAGTCAATATAGGTGTAGCCTATGAGAAGTGGGAACTAGATAAGTACTAGATAAGGCCAAAATGGGTTAGACTTCAATAATTGGAGGTTTATTTGGAGTAGGTAGCAATTGGGAAAGGTGTACCTAAGGTAACACATGAGAAATGTACCAATTGGTGTAGCAACACCCCTTATACACAGGTGCATCATTATTATAGTATGGGCATGCAAAGTTTGATGTGAATAATTCTTAATGAAAAATAATAATTCCTCTAGTTATTTAACTATACTTTAATTAATGAATTGATAGTTTATTTATATGATTTGATACCTTCTAAACATAATGGTGTTGTATATTTTTGCATAGATTCCTAAGAAATTATGTCACCTACAAAACCCACTCAAATCAACCATAGAAAAACCTAGTTAGAGCTCTACTTCCTCATCTATAATCTCAATGAAATCAAAGACTATAATGATTTTTTCAAGCCTTTTAGACATAATGGTGCAACTAAAAAATACTATGACAATCATCAAAACTTATCACACCTAAAATCACTAAAAGGAAAATGAAACCCCTAAGAAACTTATTTATTTTATTAATCTATTCTCATTCTCTCGATTATCCAAAGATATAATAGAAAATCATAATTGGTTTTTGAGAAAAATGCACATACACTAAATTCTTTTAAATATCTAAAAAAATGAAATAGAGTGATCTATTCTAAAATGCACAAGACTTTACTTGCCTATGTTAGATTTTCTAGAAAAGCATAGTCACTAAACTTAAAACAAGGAAAATCATCTAGATTCTAATCGATAAAGTTTTAAATAGAAAAATAGTTTTCTTGAACAACAAAAATACTATATAAATACTCATAAAATGATAATAATCAAGAATGCATATCTAGAGGCTCACATTACATTAGTGAATGCAAGCTAGAGGAGTAGATATGTATAAATAAAAAATAGAAGAGAAAAATACAATCAATGAGATATAACTCCAACTACCCAAAATTATGTGAGTTATATTAATGGAAGAGTCCACCTACCCTCATACATGATCCACTCATTATAACTAAGTAAGATAAATATGTATAAGATAATAGAATAATATTCAACTAAAAAAAATAAAAAATCTACACTAACACTAACCAATATCTCCTTTTGAAAATTCACATAGAATTAGTGTAGATTCAATTTATCACGAGCTCTAATATTAACTAAAAAATTTAGAATCCATTTGTAATATTGTGTAATAATATCTTCAATCTACAACTCTAGTGTGTTGAAATAGTGAATAAAATATAATATACCTCTACAAAGTAAATATTTTTATGTGGTGAGATTATAATGGCTATAATTCTTATTAAAAACTTAAAAAACAAATAGAAGCATGATTTTTTATTTTTTGGGTGATGTAAAATTGTTTGACCCTTGATATGATCTTGCACCACAAAACATAAGAAAAAAGAACATGGACATGTGATTTTCGCGACATTACAAGGATTGATGCTTATATCCTTAAATATATCCAAATTTTTTTCATCTTAATTTTTGTCGTGAAATAATTGTATAAAATAATACATTAAAAAAAATTGCTCAAAACAAACAGTTGTATAATAGTAGATAAAGAAGACAAACATAGTAATAGAAAAATCAACAAACATAGAAGTGATAAAACCATAAACATAGAGACTATAATAACAACAACAAGAGCACATGGTACTAGCCAAGGGGACCAAAGCAGAGAGATGCCATTATGTACTAAACGTATATCACTATCATTTGAGTTCTTCAACACCCAACGACTCAATGGAAGGTCTAACATATTCATTGTGGTTTGCATGTTTTTGATGTATTGGTGACTCATATGATTGATCAAGCACTTGTTGTGGAGGGTAGAGCTCTAGATGGATTTTTTGAGTAAATACTCTTAACAAGTACATAAAATTAGGAGACATGGTTGCCATGTTTGTTCAAACACTTGTTGTAAAGAATAGAACCCTAGATGAATTTTTGACTAAATACTCTTAACAAATACATAAAATTAAGAAACCTGATTGTCATATTTGTTCAAACAATTGTTATGAAAAATAGAACCCTAAATGACTTTTCACTAACATGACCTAAAATACTTAAAACTACTCCTTAATGCTAACAGTGAAGAATAGTGATATTCTTTCGGACAATCTTAAAATGGTGAATAATCTACATGGACAAAGCAACAACGAACACATGAAATTCAAGCTTAATAGAGGAGTCAGCAAACGCTGCCAAACATGGAGGCTTCTACAAGAAAGACTTTGTGGCTAATTTAGGAACAATGCTACGAGAGTCAATTATAAAGAGGAAAGCAAGCTTCCAATTTCATTTTCAAAGGAATACGAAGAGAGAAAAGAAGGCAGTAGGTACTCAAAATCATTAAAAAAACATTTTAAGAGTCTCACGTTTCTTCTTCTTTAAATAATTCTACTTAGCGTTATATTTGGTAGTCTTCCTTGAGGTCAAAGAGCATTTGTTAGGTTAGAATTTTTGTTTTATTTTCTTGTCTTCACGGTGATAGGGTCAATAAATTTAACTAAGTTTCATTGCAGTTCGAAGTCATGCACACACCTAAAGTTCAAGCATTTTGTGATTTAACTACGTATGATTAAGTGCCTTGAAGATCCTTTGTACTCTTTGAAAACAAAAAAACTATAAATCTATAGGTTGAGATATACTTTTATCCTATAAATAAGAGGAATAAGTCTTCTTTACTGATTAATTTTTTATTATTGTAAGTTTTCTTAAATTGGTTTATTTATCGAAGTTATAAATTAATGATTTAGTTAAATTTTATATTTTTTATATATAAATAATGTGATATAAATAAAAAATATGTATAATGTTTAATATTAAAGTCGATAAGGGTGTGGTTCAGTGGTCAAATCGCTTGGTTGTAGTGATGGCCACCAGGGTTCAAACCCTCGCCGGACCAATATGCTCGCAGGTTTGGTAGTATCTTGTGGTTTCTTGTACCCGAGTCAAAAGCGTTTAACCCTAATAATATGAGTGCATTGCACCTTATATATATATTAAAATAAAAAAATAAAAAAAGAGAGAAAAATGAAAAATGAATATGTATCTATGAGAATGTGAATATTGTTATATGATCATTCTTAGCTAAGTTATCCTTGATTTACAATAGTGAAAATACTTTAAATAATAAATACTAATGTATTTGTTAACAAGTATTTTATTTGTTGATTGATAATTTATTATTGATAAATAATAAATGTTTTTGATTCCTCTGAAAGTATAATAATAATTAGCTGTAATAGAGATGAATTTAGCAATGGCTATAACAATCCTTCTATAACATGTACTAATAATCTAAAACAAACTTAAAATACATAAATGAAATTTAGTATCTATTTAAAAATGCATTTACTCTTCACAAATTCTAAAGAAAAGGAAAAGTACATGTTGATTAAAGCAACAATAATAGAGATCAAAAATAAATATTAGAACTATGTATGTTTTCAAATATTACAATCATATATGTTGTTAACCTTTCTTTATAAAGTTCATCTCAAACCTTTATCCACCAAACTTAGCCTACACTTTAGTTCTTTATAGACTTCACAATTTCTTAAATTTTAGAAAATAATTATATATATAACTTTATTATTATTAATATTAGCTTGCAAGTATAAAATTTTAAAATTTATTATATAATGAGAATACAAATTAAAGTTATTTATACAAAGCACTTGATATTTTTAAGAAAAGGTTAAAAAAATAGTGACAAAAAAGAAAAAAAAAAGTCCATGCATTTGTGGGGATGTGCTTATTATTGCATGGTCATGATTTATTAAAATATATTTAATTTTCAATAGTGACAATAATCTCTATTATTTATTCATATATATTTTCTAATAAATAATAATAACTAAACACAATAAAAATTAATAATCAATATTGACTATAATATTATGTACATTAAATCTTTACAAATATAGATGTGTGTAATTGAAAGTGACACTAAGTTAACAATCTAAAACAATCTAAGTTGTTAAATTACAAATGGTAAAAACACTCGAGATTAGGCCATTATAAGATCAAAAAAATATAAATCATCAAAAGGAGGCTTAGTATGCAATTCAAGGATCAATGACTCGCATTTGATGAGAACCTATAAGTAAGAGGGATTGGAATAGTGTCAAGAGGGGATTAATTACAAAGGGTGGCTCCAAGATGAATGATGAGGATGAAACATAGGAAATAGTGCATGGATAAGATTTGGTGGGGTATTTAAAAGGTATCTTGGGAAGATTTCAAAAAAAGACATGATTTGTCTTGTTGTATACTCCAAAGGATATGGGGAATTTAAAATTAATACTTATTGAAAAGAGGAAGATTTCCCCATGCTTGGTTATACCTTAAAGTACAACTTATACATGTGTAAGCATTTAGTATGATAGATATATTTATGGGGACTTGGGTTGGTCAAATCCAAAGTTAAATAGTGATTATCTCATGTGCACATGATTAGAAAATGATTAGAAGATAATGAAGGATTAGGGGTGGATTATAGAAAATGAATAAAATGATCAGATCAAATAAATAAAAATATTTATTTATTTTTATAGAAAAAATGGGATAAAGGGGCTAGATAAATCATTATCAAATAATTATTTATCAAAGGTTAGACCTTAGGGTTGAACAAGAAATGATTTTAGATGAATAAGGTAAATAGAGAGAAATATTAATTAAATAATAAAAGTATTATCTAATTATATAAGTCAAAAATAATGTAATAATTGATCAAATATAAATGATTCAATTTTAGAAGAAATAATAGGAATGGACAATGTGTCAATTTTAGGTATCTACAATTTTCCCCTCTTTGAGATGATGTTATGTAGTAGAATCATTTCAAAAAAGATTAAAATATATTGTTTGGAAGAAGATGGTTAAATCATGGAATATTCCCTAGTCATTAAAGGAGGAGTGATTAGGAAGAAGGATGATGAGAGTGAGGATGCCCCCTTAAGAGGACAGACAAGTTTATGAGACCATGGGTTTGCTCTCAAAACATATGAGAGGATGCAAGGTGATAGATAGAAGGGGGAAAGAGATGGATAATGGGAGAATATGGAGATAATTGAAGAAATAAGGATGGATGAAATGCACCATTATGTTACATGGGTTTGAGCACTCTCTATTTGATATAACACTAGATTTTAGCAACCAAGGTATAAGGAACCAGGGTGACAATTTTTTATGCATAGAAACATAAGTCATAAGACCATATGTATTTAGCACCATAATATACAAGCGATGTTGATATGGAAAGTAGGCTACAAGGAAAAATATAGATGAAATAAAAATGATAATGCATACAAACAAGTAAGTATGTATAAAATTATTCAAGAAAAACATGGTGTTTTCTTGATCAAGCTAAAAAGTTAAGATTGATTGATGATGGATGATTTTTTTTTTATGTGGAAATGATGTATCCTAGAATAATATAAGGATTGGAAATTATACACCCCAATTATGATGATTGGATTTGATCAAGGCTTGTAGCAAGGATAGAAACAAAACCAAGGATGCAATTGGATATTTTTGGTAGATAGCATAGTTGAATTACGTGGATTAGGATTTTCTTTTGATATTAGTTGTGAGGAGCATTTAGATTAGATGGGAGAAAAAAAATGATGGGATTGATGGTTTTGGATTCTTTGAGGGGTATTTTATAGCTAGATACTAATGACAAGGGATTAAGGATGAGAGGATGAGGTGGTAGGAGGGATGGATGGATGGAGGATAAGGATATAAGGATTGGGAGATGGAAGGATGAAGGTTTTGGATAGGGTATGATAGAAATTATTGGATATATGGAGGGTTTAAATGTGATCTCCAAGGATTATGCAATAGAGTAATAAGATGCCCCACTCTATATAGGTCATGTATGATGAGACACTAGTATGCTTATGATACGATGGATGATAGGATAATGGGAGCATAAGGGGATATGAAGGTGAGTAGAAGGACTATATGGTGGTAACCATGAGTAAGAAGGTATCTATATTATGGGTGGCTAAGAAGGATGGATGGGAGGATATGAAGGATGGAAAGATATAAGGATAGGCGGCTAAAAGGTGCAATGGGCAAATATATGCCAAGAGGTGTCCAAAGAATGAATAGATATTTACCCTTGTCTTTATCAAGATCAAAATGATGATGGAGGAAATGGAATGGATATCATATGATAGGTAAAATAGGTAGGTGGGATAGAGGAGATGATGGATATGCAACTAGAAGAAACTTTCCCCCAAGTATAGAGAGAAATGGATTGGGGGATTTACACATGACACATATTTTCATCATGGTACTAGTACCCTTTTTTCTATCAACTCAAGTAGGTTGAGCTTAAGTAATTACAAATCAAAAGATGGGTACATCTTTCTGCTATATTACATTTCAAGTGCATAAAAAAATTAGAAGACTATTCTACCATATTACAGTATGCAATTGCATATAGCATAGGAAAAAAATTGCACAAATATTTTTAGAAAACATAATCTTTATTGATAATGTAAATGTGAATTATCTCACACAAGCTGTGAGACTGGCTCTTTTAATATACATGAATGAAAAGAGTATAAATTTACAAATATCAGAATAAAAGCATGCACATATAGGGAAAGAAGACCAATCATTGCATAAGTGACTGGTTCTAGTTGGGTTGCCTCGCATTGTCTTCAATCTTGCACTTTTCCTGCTTCCAGCCTCCACTTCCTTGTTGCTCCTAGTTGCCTGCATCTGTGAGAAAGAATGTTCCTAGAGTAATGAAAGGTCTACAGTAACAATATGTACATACCTCCAAAAACATATAAATTGATCAACCATGTGCATTAAGAGAAACAGTTTACTACTGATATCCAAGAAAACAAGGAGCATTATCAAACACATCTACCATCTGCACATATTTTTCTAACATGTTTGCTTCCTGTGCAGGTATAGGAAAAGTAATGCTACTGATTTGTTTCATCTAATTATAGCATGTGGGATTAAATGTGGCTCCCATTAAGGTTGAGCCCAACATGCTACCCTCATATGTTTAGAGGGATGAAGTGTTATCGATCTAGATGTCTTGTTGAGTCATTTCTGCACATTTTGATAAGTATCAAGATATAAGGACATTCATCCACCTCTTAAGTCCTATTATTTAGATACTTGAACAACATTACCAAAGAGGTGAATATGCCTATGCTAAAGTTATCTATCATTACCCCTTGAGGGCTTTAGCAAAATATATCAGGTATGAATCAATACAAGACAAATGGAAGTCAAGTCCTATCTGTCAGATTATCAATACGATAGATCTGAAAGGATTTCACATGGATCTTTCAGAAGCAAAAATCATTATGAATGAAAGGAATATTGTTTTCAAATGGCAATGCTATTCTACAGGTGTATCTAATGATACCAAAGATGTCATGATTGAGTAACACTCATAAGCATATTTTGTCCTGTGTGTTCAAGAGCCAAGTAAGCAGAGGTAGCACAAAGGCTAGTTTTGAATGCATGAATGACAAGGTTCTTAGATGAACAATGCATGATTGACATGGATAGGCCCATCGTGAAAGGGTAGTTTTCCAAGCCAGAGAGAGGACAGTTTTGGAAAACAATGTACAAAAGAAAAATTCTCATAGAGTTGCTACAGTCATGTTAGACCTATGCTTGAGAGTTAGAAACAAAGATTACAATCCTTCAAATGGAAGCCTGAAATATTAGTCTTCAGAATATTGGTATTGACGATTTTATGCAATAATAGTTGCTTTTAAGATAGTTGTATGGAACCTTTTTATCAGCAATGATGTGATAGTGAACAGTCCAAAAGTGACCATGAGGCTATTGAGTCTAACCATAAGGTACAAGCTGCTAAAAATGGGTGTGAGATCATGTAAAAAAATTAACATGTCATCATTAATTTCATCAACCTTGTGATGACAAGAGGAACAATATTCAGAGGATTTTTGATAGAGCATGGGGACAATGCATGGCTTAATTATAAGGCAATTTTGAGTAAGATGAAAGGAGCAATCACAATCATGAATAGAACATAATGCACAGAAAGTGATAAGAACAATCATATCAAATGACAATCATAGAGGGGGATATGTGACATTTCAAAGACAATAGACCAACCTAAAAGCAATCATTTCAGGCTTATGAATATATATGTGTTGGACGAGGGTGAGAGATTCAGTCCAAAGTGTAGAAATATGGGTGTTAAAAAAAAGGGGCCCTCAATTTTTCAATTCAATGAGAAGTAGCTATGTATGGGAACAATCATTTGTAACATTGAGAGCATCAATTCTTCATTTGGTTCAAGCAACAAATATGGTTGTTATTTTAAGGATATACAAGCATAGTTTGAAGTCATGCATGGAATACATCATATATTCTATGATGTGTTCAGATCATTAGTGAATAATGAAAGACAACTTCAAATCCATAAGTTATGCTAGAATCATACAATGATTGTATAGTAAATGAGGCTGTAATAAATGATCTTATTATTTTTTCATAGTACTAGGGTAGGACAAGTATTCATCAACCATGAAGTGAGTTGCTACCATCATTATCATAAATCACAAGCAATATTTCATTGGATTTGTAGAGAGATCCTCATGACAACATGAATCAACAAATGCAATCAACTTCTAAGATAAATGAAATGGAAACAGTGCAAACCCATTGAGGCCAAGCCAAATTTTGGGAGAAAATTCTTCATAGAATGCATGATCATGTTTATGAATGGAAAATAAAGAGGATTTCAATAGAAATTAAAGCATATGTGATGAGCATTAGAAAAACCAAGCCGTGACCCCAGTACCTGCTGAGAACCCAAAACACTTCTACATAGAGGAGATAAAATAAAAAGAGAAAGTAATTTCCTATAATAGTGATATTGGAGCAAAAGACATGAAATTTTGAAACCTCATTGTGCACACAAAGTGAAGAACCGAGATAGCAAACAAAACCCTCAGTCAAGGAAAATAAAGACCCAAATTGTTTTTTATAAAAGTATTTGTCTTAGTTTTGTTTTAAAAGTATATACATGGTATAGAACTAGAGTGATTGCTTACCCAGAATATAAAACGAACTTCAAGCTACAATTTCCTGAAGCAGAGCTTTGAGTATTTTCAGAAAGAACATCAATCATTTTGCATTAAGTACTATGAAATAGAAAGATAAATGAAGAAATGGAGCTCAAGTTTCAATAACCCAGATGGGTTTTGAGTTTCCTCTACTAAATTTTGAACTCATTTGGGGTTTCAAATTCATGAAATGATGAGATATATAGGAAGGGGGTTTATTTTCCACAATGCATACAAAGCCACTTGAGTTTTTGTGTTTCAAGATCGAGGCTTTCATCTGAAGGGCCGGCCATTGCTAGAAATGGTGTTTTTTATGCTTGCCATGAGGAATATGGTCACAACTTGAATGATGCAAGTACTTCACTTTTCTATAGAAAATGATATATTTCTTCATGAAAATGCATGATATATGCAAGAAATGAAGAAATTAAAGAGTATGCTCTCTTTTTCTATAAAGAATGCTCAAGTTTAGGCTATTTTTCCTTTAAAAAATACAAAAGAATGATAGAAATTGCTTACCTAGACTAGTTATGTCATTCTTCCCCAAAATTATTTGCCAAAAATGCATTCTCAAAGCCCATCAAAAGGCATACATGGAAGCCAGATAAAGAGAGAGACAAATAAAAAGGAACAAGTAAGAAAATAAGAGGGAAAGCGACAGTATGTCATGGGCTGAGAGGCCCAAAGTCTTTTAAAAACTTGAATTATTGTTTTCAAATCAGCTTACCAATGTCACAATGAAGAAGTTCACAAGGTTTTTTGCTAGAAATTCCTCTAAGAACTCAAAATTTTGCCATGGTTGAGCTCCACAAATGCTCTGGTGGTGGTGGCCTAACTTCTTCCTGAAGCTTTGAAATACAAAATGAAGTGGTATTTCATATTTTGGTCTTTGTTTTGTTCTAGGGTTTGAACCCTAAAGTGGTCAATGGAAAACTTAGTATTTCTTTCCATAGTTTTAAAAAATACAATACAAACTATTGAGGCCATGTGCTAAAACCCTATGTTTTATGCCTTAGTCCAAATTTCATTTGAATGGAGGCCTTCAAATGTGGAACAGGTCTATGCTACCTTATTTTTTTCCTTTTTCATTTCTAAATTGTAAATTATTTTAATTGAGTAATAGCTTATAAATCACTTGATTTAAAATGCTATTTTAAAATGCAAAAAGTAAGGTAATTTGTGCCATGAAAGTGCCTTAATGAGTATTGTTAGGAATTTATGCTTTTGCAAGCATCTAAGGGAGGTTATTGCAGTTTGGAGACATATGCCCATGCATGTCAAAGCTTTTATGCATCTTATTAGAGGATTTGGAGGGAATCTAGGAGTGGTTTTGCATGCCTAGATGCTTGGCATGGTCAAACCCACTTTTTCCACACATTGGAATCTATTTTGGAGGGAATCTAGTGGCTTAATTTTAGGATTTTTTGTGGGATCCAACCCAAGTCAGTTGATAGTTCCTATTTTGGTGCAACTACTAGGGGTTGAGAGATATATTCTATTTTTGACTCAATTTGTGAGTTAGTTCTTACCATGCAATTTCTAGAGTTAGTGATTTTTTGGCAATCCTTCCTCAGAGTTGAGTATGTTTTGTAACTCTTTTGGAATATAATATACAGAGAATACCTTGGATACCATTGATTATGTTATTTTTCCTTCTTTTTCTTGTAGGATGTGTAAAAGGGTAATTTACATAAGTGGTGCAAATTCACTCCTATATGTTTTTTTCCCACTTTAGTGAGCATGAATAATGATGAGTGCTTTAGTAAAGTATATTGAAGAGTGAATAGGGTTGAAATTTATACCTAAACCATCAAGGAATAAAACCACAATCTGGAGAGCTCGAAAGCACAGGGTTGGCAAAGGACTCCATAGCCCCGTAAAACTATGAAGTTGTAGAATGAAAGTGTCTTACAGGCCTGTAGACCTACAAGGAGGTGACCACCAATATCTCTCACATGAAGGAATCCCTAAGTAAGCAACTCATAGGCCCACAAACCTATAAGGAAGGTGTCCTCCAAGATCTCTCACATGAAGGAAACCCAAAGAAAGTGCCTTAAAGACCTACAAAACTGTAGGGAAGGTGTCCTCCAAGATCTCTAACATGGAGGAAACCCAGAAAAAGTGCCCTATAGACCCGTAGACCTGTAGGGAAGGTGTCCTCCAAGATCTCTCACATGAAGGAAACCAAGAATAAGTATCTTACATACCTGCAAACTTGCAGTGACCCCCAAGATCTCTTGCATGGAGGAAGCTTAGAAGAAGTTCCCTACATGACCATAGACCTGCAAGGAGGTATCCACCAAGATCTCTCATATGAAGGAAACCAAAGGAAGGGAAACTCTATAGAGTCAGAAAGTAGCTTCACAGGTGCACCTGCAAAGCGACATGTTTACATGCAGATAAAACATGTTTGAAAGAGGCCATGCAGGAAAGTAAGTAAACAGTCACACAGACCATCAATAGATTGGAAAGCTTTCAAAGGGGTCCCTTGGTAACATGACATGAAGAAAGGGATCCACTCAAGGGATGCATTTTTTGAAAGAGTGGAAGAGATGTTTCTTTCTTGAATTGATTCATCATCAAGGAATCCTTTTGAAAGATGTTCATTTCATCAAGGAATTGAAAAGGAAGAAAATTCCCTCTAGCAAGGGGAAGGTTGAAGTTGCTCCCACCTCAAAGAAAATGTCTCAATTTATTTCTTTGCAAACCCATGATGAAGGAAACATGTTCCATTAGGGTTTCAAGTCAAGAATGTGATTCTTTTGCAAAGATTCTTGAGAAAAGATTCATGGGAAATGAATACATTTTTTGAAAATTGAAGTGTTATAGAAATGGCATTGACAGACATGAAAGGGCCAACTCAAGTAAAGAAGAGAGAGAGAGATAAGAAAAAAGCTAAAGGAGACAAAGACATGACGAACAAAGGGCACAGGGGTGATTTGATATTTCAGGGTCAGAATTTCTCATAAATATGTATATATATACATAAGTATAATAATAGTATATAAAATTAACTATCATCAACTCCCTACTATATTAGACCATGTGAAGAATGCATGAGAAAAAAAAGTAAAAATAAAAAATTGGGTCAACATGGAAGGGAAGCCTAAATTCCCTCAATGATTTGCACTGTTCCCAATTTACTAAAAATCAATCACAAACATGGAAGAATGATGATACAAATAGAAGAAGGTTTACAACACAAAAAAACTATTCCTATATCCAAGAACCAAAAAGGGTGACAAGGGTCATCTAGGAACACATAACATGATCACAAGGTGAACACATCACAACACACACACATCTAATCTAAAGATAAAGAAGAGGCCTCCCCCTATCACTGATTGACCAAGAGGTCATCCACTTTCCACTATAGGTCATAATAGGGGGAAGGAGGATGAGCCTGCAGTGATGGAATGTTAAGAGGAGGAGATTTCGACCCTCTCACAACAAGGGCTAAGGAAGAAGGCCCTGCAAAGTCTCCTCCACTTGGCTCTTGTGGAGCTATGGTCAATGATTTTGCAAATATCACTGAAAATGTCAAAACTTCATCTAGAGAGTTAAACATGAACTTCATTGGAGTTCCATTTCATACCTCAATGGATGGAGAAAGTTGTGCCTGAGGTTCACCACTAGGCTCGCTAAGTGACTCGAGGGCAGTGACAAACTCAAGGGAAGCCAAAACTGGTTTCATTACTAAAATAGAACAAATCAGCATAGGACACCTTTCGGAGAAGGTGGGATCATCTTCCAAAACTGGTTTCATTACTAAAATAGAACAAATCAGCATAGGACACCTTTCAGAGAAGGTGGGATCATCTTGCATCCTCCATTGTTGGAAGAACCATTCTCCACCTTCTGATCCATCAAGGGATGTGAACTCCCCACAAACAAGTCAAGAGGTGTAGAGGAAGAGGAGGAAGAGAAAACCACAACAAATACCACCAAAGTGTTTGACATATCTATGGGTTTTGGGAAAGGTGGGAAATTTGGAAGAGACATCAACAAAGGAAGCTCCACTTAAGGAGTGATGAAGTACACTAGCACCTTTTTAGGGTCAGGAAATTTCATACTCACAGTGAAAGATGGAAGCAATGCAGATCTTCATTGAATGGAAGAAAAGGAGAGGAGAGAGGAGGATATGGGAGGAGGCATTGAGACAGGGGTGGTCAACTCCTCTTCCTTCTTTTGCAAGGTGGCCTATTCAGTGGTGAGAGCCTTTCACCGGTGCTTGTGCTCACATGCAAGGTAGTTTCTATGACTTTTCAAGCTAGATCCCAAAGGTTGCAAAGGAATAGAAAGCTCCTGCTCAACCATGGGAGTGTCCTCCATAGTTCTTTCCAATGGAGGGACAAGCTCCTGAATGGGAGTAGGAGGAGAAGGTTAAGAAGTAGCGGGGGTAGTTGAATCTAATGCCTCGGCAGTGGGCCTCCTCCCATTTACTACCTTGGGAGCAGAAGTGATAGGAGGCCTCAAAGGTTGCTACATAGAATATTCCCCATAGGGACCTTTCTTCCTACTCTACCGAATAGGCCTAGGCTCCATGGGTAGAATAGGAAGCTCCAATGTAGGAAACTTGGACTTTCACCAAGCTGGCACCATAGAGATTGATGGTTCCACAACAGGGCAAGAAGGCATGTTAGACTAAATGACAGAAGAGGAAGAAGGAGGATCTCAGGACCGCTTCTCTTCTTCCCTTCTACATGCCTTGGCAGCATCATTGTTATATTTTAAGCAAGCCCTATGTAAAAAAACACGAGGCGATGGGGGGTATCTCACTCTTGATGTTAAGTGCCTTCTCTTGTAATTCTGATAAGTACAATACAAGAGGTCCTTCCTATGCAAAAGAGGACCAACAAGCATAGACCAAGAGTAATCCAAGGAGTAACTACCATAGGAAACTAGCGGTTTATACCTGATGTCATGAATTATATGCACAAAACCCTTGTGGATAAATTTTAGACATTTATGCACAACCGAGGGTACTATATTCATAGCTACTAACCATGGGATACCTAGTTTCACTTTGAAGAGTTCAAATCCTAGGATAATGTTGAACAAAAGATTCATGGATTTAGGTGCAACCAAAATCGACAAGATGATACTACCCAAAGGAGGTATGGATAGTCCATCATGCATGCAGATGGTTCTCATAGGTACATCATACCCATCTTTATGAAAAATTTTGATTAGCATGATCTCCTTAGTTATGATGTTTACTTGAGATGTTGGATCAATGAGAACACCTACTACGATGTTTTCGTGATTCATGCAGGGATGTAGAGAGGAGATGGTTCCCTATTAAAGCTCATCAACATATCCTATGAGGTGAAGGTTACACTAGTACCACTGCTCATAGGATATGCAAAGGGGATAGGTTGATGTAGGAAAGAGACCATCACATGCACTAAGCGATACTCTCACAAAGCCTCCCAAAGGTTGCATAGTAGGACAGTGACCCAATTAAGGTTTTGTTGTGCAAAACTTTTGGAACCTTCCAACTATGCCTACTAGGGGTCGTAGGTTGGGTTGTAAGGAAAAGGCCTCACAACACACACACCTACAACACTCGTAAACCCTAGAAGGAGGGGAAATTTATTGGGGTTGTGTAGGGGCATGCCTTAGTTAGACCCCTATTTTGGTGTTTCCACCTCCACGAACAACCAAATAGCAACGATAGAGAAATGTATGATAAAGAAGTAAAGAAAGGAAGTACACGAATGACACTACAAAATAATATATAGCTACTCAACCAAATCATAAAGGAGAGGAATGAAGCATTACCACCTCAGCTAAGAGCTCACTAAACAGTGATGGAAAAAGAGAGCTTGAAAAATCACCATAGCCTTGACTGTGATAAAGGGAGGTGTTGTAAAACATCAAGCCCCTACTGCAATGGATTGCTTCAAACTTGCTTGATGGAGTTGATAGAGTTTTGTTGTTGCAATGGAGTGTTGTTGAGAGTGAAAAAGAAGGCTGAGAATGCTTGAGAATGCAATAAGTGATGGAGAAAAGATGAGTTGAATTCTTAAAGGATCCAAATAAAGTGAAGATAGATGAATTTGAAGGAGAAGAGAAAGAATCTTTCATTTTCGGGGTCGATTGGTTGAAGAGTGACATTACAAACCATTCCCAATAGGAAGTGTAATGCCTCTGCTAGCTTCATATGCAAGAATTTGTTAAGGACATAAGTGTGTCACACAGATGTCTATGTGTTGTATAGGTGTCCCCACCAAATATTTTTCTACCGACATAGCAGACAGACACCAAGTGGAAGGAAATTAACCAGTTGATGTGGAATTTTGCCTTTGGATTTGGTTTTCTAAGGTGAGGATGTGTAAAAGGGGAATTTTTTTAAGGGGTGAAAATTTGCTCCTATATAGTTTCAAAGGCCACTAAGCACATGCTATTATGATGAACTTCATAACCCTAAAGTACTTTTTTAGAGGTATCCCCAATCCTTAAACTTTGACGTTTCATAAGAATTCTTATTCCTCTAATTCCAAAAATGATGATGATATCAATTATCCTATAATATTTATGCCATTTTGGAGAAGTTCTTGAACATGATAAAATCTAATGGAATATGTAGGGATATTGAGTTTAATTAAATTAGAGTAAATTATTTAACCAAAACTACTGACGGAGCTCTTTTGTTTTGATAATAGTCATGTAGGGAGGATAATCTTAGCTTAAAGAGATGAAGTACAAATACAAGGGCTACCTCCCTCCATAAAATATATTCTTCCTATGGACATATATTGGAGACATTGGCCTTGGAAATTTCAACATTTAGGAGTCTTTATAGAGGATTAGTATAGTTGGAGACAAGATTTTCATGACTTGAGGCATGGCCAAGTCAAGCTTGGTCTTGGCTTCTGCATTCCCAATATCCCTCCAGTCTCTAGACCTTCTTCTAGCTTGTGCCAAGGGAAAAAATCAAAGACATAGAAAGGTGCTTTTACTTGTAGGCCAAACAATTTTTTACATTAAAAAAAAAAATTATAGAGTATTTGGGCTTCCCACTTATAGCCAATATGAAAAGATCAACATGAAGGAGAGTCTAATATACTATGAGAGCCACACTTTATCAACTATAAATTTTTTGAATAACACCTTGTTGCTAACTCAAAGAAAATTAATTATAAAAGTGGTCAAGATGATGCATAAGAGTTAGTTTCAAGAAGATGCTAAGGACATGATCACTCTTCTCAATAGAGTTTTTAGGTAGCTTAATGTTAAGTATTTTTACCCATGGATGGTATTTTCATATTGAATATCTATGATGATAAGAGGATTAATTGGGGTACCTTGATTAGTAACACTTTATATGAATAATTATCAGATGTAGGGGAGACCAATAAATTTTACACTATGTCTTAATTGGTGTATTTATTAGCACACCAAAAAAACTTACCCATTCTTACCAAAATTGGAACCATGTCAAAACTTGCATACCTTTACATCATTTCACTCTATGTTTTTTTTCCAATTTTTTGTTCATTCCCTTAGTATTTTTGTAGGCTCATTTCTAGCCTTGCATCAAAATTTCTCCTTCTCAATGTGCTCAAGCCTCCTTTCTTTTGGTCACTTTTTCATGTTGCCTTTGTATTAACCCTATAAATTTTTAATCTCCCATCATTTTTGAGCATAAATTAGTTCAACACTAGCACATTATGCATATGTTTGCATGTTGCACTAGTGTCCCACATCAAATTTTTGTTTAGTGGCCATTTTTTAATATTGTTTACTTGTCACCTTCCCAAGTAAGTGTAAATAGCTTAGGACAAACCTAAAAAACTTGTCAACCTCTTCCTCTTCCCTCCGTCTTTCTTTTTGAATCTAAATGTTCACTTTAACTCTCTCTAGGTCTCTCTCACAACTCTTTAGAATTTCTACAACACTCTCAAAATTTTCAAGCCCTCTAAAACATTCTATCTAGATCTCCTACTCTCTTTGGCTTTGCTTAGCCAATCTAGGTAACATTATTCTTAATTTATTATTGTTATTACAATAATTTCTTATGTCCTCAAGTTCCTTAGGATTATCACATCCCTTCTCTTTCATTTTAGTTATTGTTCTTATTTCTAGATGCACTTAGATTAAAAGCACGCCGTTTCTAACTATTTCTCTATCTTGGCTACTTTATAGATAGAAATACCAAAGCAAGGATTTGACTAAGTAAAATTTGCAAACAACCCCAAATTTTTTCTCTTTATTGTCTCTCATGTGTTGGAGAAGAGGAAAATTTATTCAGTGATCTCTTTCCTAATATTTATCATTTATATCTATATTTTAATTTATTTTAATATTTAATATATTTCATTAGAAATATCTCTATAATCTCATCTATCTCGTACTTTAATTTTTTTTTTTCTATTTTGTGTGTGCATGTTGTTGGAAAAAAATGTAAACTAATGTAATATTAAGTTATACAAAGTGATGAAAATGTGAAATTATGTTATCCAAGATTATCCACTTAGATGATTATGTGATTATCACATTCATAATAATATAATGAAAAAAATAATACAAGTGACAACCAATTTATGTGGAGAAATGCTTGTAGGAAAAATCCACTCTTAAAAGAGATCTCAAGTACAATGATCAAGGCCCATACCCTTCCTACACCAAGAAAACTTAACCATGATCACTAGCTTTGTGAGAGAATATGCAATATTATTCAAAGTGTCAAACTTATCTAATAATACCTTACCATTCTCAACCATTTCTCAAAAAAGTGATATTGAACTTCAACATGCTTATTACAAGCATGGTACATAGGATTTTTGGCAAAACATATATGGCACTCTAACTATCAAATTCAATCCTCACAATCCTGAAATAAAACCAATACCTATACCAAGTCTATGTAACTAAATTTCCTCATAGCATGAATGTGTAGCAACGATACAATTTTATTTTATGGTGGAAAAAATTAATCATAGGTTGTCTTTTACTCATCCAACTCACTACACCTCAAAACATAGAGAGAATATAGCCACTAGTGGACCTTCAACTATCTAAGTCACTTTCCTAATCCGAATCAATAAAACCTTGTATGTCTAATGAATTAACCACATCACCAACACCATGATAAAAAATAATAATCAAAATTTCCTCACAAATAACTAAACACAATTTTTTAAAATTTCAATACTCTCTTCTAGGGTTATAGATAAACTTACTCATAACTCCCATTGCTTGGGCAATATTTGGTCCAATGTAAACCATTACATACATCAAACTACTAGTAGAATGAGCATGTGGAACCTTATTCATTTCTTCAAAATCATCATCAAATTTAGGAAATATTTCTAAATTAATTTTAGTACCAAATGGAAATGGAATACTCACTACTTATAGCCATGCATATTAAATATTTGGAAACTAGTAGCAACATACTTACTCTGACTTAACCAAAACATTTTGTGAACTTGATCCTTTTTAATCTCCATCCCAAGAATATATTTAGAAGACCCCAAGTCCTTCATATAAAATACTCCCAAAATATGAGTCTTGAGCTTCCTAATCATCACCTTGTTGTTACCCATAAACAACATGTCAATAATATACAAGACAATAATTAGTATCTGATCATCAATAATCTTAATCTAAACACAATGACCCTCCTTGCTTCTAATAAAACCCAAATTCAATGAAAAAGCATCTAAATTCTAGTACAAAATCTTGGGGTACTATTTTAGACCATATAGTGACCATTTAACTTGCATACCAAGTGTTATTTTCCATTCATAACAAAACCTTCATCTCCTCCTCAAGATCTTGATGCTAGAAATTATTTTTAACATTCATTTTATCAATTTAAAAATCACACAAAATAATAATAGATAATAGGAATCTAATAGAATATAACCTCGTATAGCATCATAAAATTTTCACCCTTAACAATTTCACACTATATTGAAACCTTATTTTTCCTATTAACATTAATTATATTAATAATTTATTCATTTCAAAGCCAAACTAGGAAAATAAATTAAAATCCCTGACATATCGAGAAATTTGGTCCAAAATCATCCAAACAAGGGCAAGGGTACCCCTATCTTGAAGGTGACCTATTTTAATAAATGTGATTTTTGGTGTCTGTCCTTGGAGAAATAAAATTATCCCATGTTAGTCTATATCTAGAAAGATCAATCAAGATGCATATATAAACAATTTTTCCTATCATTTGAATACTAGGCATTATTGAGAAGCATTATGAGCAAGGCACTACCATGATTAGTTAAATGCACAATTTTTATGAAGATATATATGTGTTATCCTCTACATGATAGCTGCAATAATACATTGTGTTTTATGGACTAACCACTTGTAGGCCTTCACTAAATTCAAGAATCCATAAAAAAAACTTTGGTGGCAACTTATGGTGTGGACATGACTTCGATAGATATTTCATACCTAACCTAATATCATTCATTGCCATTTATTATTACAAACAATTATTATTTATTTGTCCTCTGCTTGACCTAGGGTAAGCCCTCTTTACCATCATTATTTTTTTTTTTGTGGAGGTGGAAAAACCAAAATTGGGTTGGACTTAGGAAATCCCCTATATAACACAACATTTCCCCTCTTTTCATTTGTTCAAGTCAGATCCAAAAGTTTCATCAATAGAAAGTTGTAGGAAAGTGTAGAGAAAACTTGTACCCTCAAGGACAAACTTTAATTATTTAAAAACCCTCAATTATGACAAGGGATTCTTTTCCCTTGTCCCTCAAATTCCCATTCAATTTTTATATGTAAGTTCCTCTTATTTTCCATTTTTCAAATTTGTAAATATTTCATCAAATTTTTAGTTTCATTAGTGCAATACATTACATTTTCAGATCTAGGGTTTATGTCAAATAGGCTTATTAAAACATACATCAAATATCTCCTCTTCAAATCTCAAAAGAACCAAACCCTATCAGATTGGATCTCCTTTGAGGAAGCTAACCAATCATCAATACCCTAGTTGGTTTGTTTTTTAAAGTAGGACAAGAAAATAGTCAATCCTATTTAATCTGCTTGTTAGATCTAGGACCCCTATTTTTTCTCTACATTTTGGTTAACCCAATGTTTCTTACACTTGTAGTTTATGATTTACATAGTATAAATTCTAAAAATTTCAATAAAAAACCTAGTTTATTTTAATACCTTTTTATTGATTTTTATTTTTCCTTTTCAAAATTAACAATTTGAACTCTTTATTCATTAACCATTAACCACCTTGGTGAATTCAATTTAGATCAAAATTAAAAACTATTTGGATTTATTTGTATAGTTTTAGAATTGATTTTCATTGCTTAGTGATTTAGATTTGAGTTATTTCATTTCAATTTATAAATGTTATGTGTTTACATTGGAAAATAGAGCACTTAAAATAATTTTGTTCCTTGCAAAACATAAACCTAAACACATATTTCTACCATTTCATTGAAATATCTATTTTATCAGTACCATATCCTATCTCCCACCTATTACAAGTATGAATAGTTGGTGTTTTCATTGATGTCAACAAGATCGTGTTTATGTTGTCATTAATGTCAACTGCTAATGATTGAGAAGTTGTGATGATGCTTTGATTGGTTGCATTATGTTGTCATTAGTAAGTGTTATTGGTGTCAACCTCTAGTGTTTCTTTGATAAGATTTTTTTTATGGATTAATCGTTGAGTTGCAATATTACAGTTGGTTTAGTGATGGTGAGGAAGGGTTGAAGATGATGAGTATGTGTCTCTAGTGTCTAGTTTCCAAGTTCTTTTGAGAAAATTTGAATAAAAAGAGGAAACAATGTGTTGTAGAGGTGTTATGGTATATAGAGTGATGTTATGGTTTTTCTCCATATTTATTCTGTGTTGAATATCTTCTTGTTTGGTTTGGGTATGTTGGTCAAAGGTGTTCAAAGGTTCTATATCCAAAAAATTTTGGTCTAGATTGTTGTGCAGAGAAAGTTGTAGTGTGTGAACTATATGTTGTAGTGGTATTTGGGAGAAATGGTTTTTCTTAGCATTTCTTTGTAGTTTGCTTTTTATGTGTCTTGATAGGGTTTATATCTACCTTCATTCAAATTTGTTCATGTTTTGGTGCTTTGAAAGTGAATTTCTTCAGTTATAGTGTATGGAAGGTTGTCTGAGTCTACGAGGTGTGTGCATTCTTCAAGTGAAAGTTGTTGTGAAGGAATTTGTTGGATTTTAGGGTGTCTATGGAATATTCCAAATTATATTCAAGTGATTTATATTTTCCATGAGTCATCTTTGGATCAAAGGAAGCATGTACTTAAGTGCTTAATGGTGTTTACACGGGTTCAACCAACCTTGGGTGTTTACACTAATTGCATTTTTTCTTTGGTGATTGTGGAAGCATGGTTTGGTGTATATAAAATTATTTAGGTCACAATTAAGGTGTGTCATGGTCCACCTTCATTCCTTTCCATTATGAAATTTTGTTGGTGTTGACCTAATTTGAATTTGCATGGTTGAGATGCATAGCCAACCTTAGAGAATTTTTTCAAGGTTGAAGAAGGTATAAATAAGCATTGTGTTGATGGAGGATGTGTGTGAAGAGTGTGATACAAATTCTAGAAGTGTGAAGTACATTGTGAACTTTAATGAGTTAAACTACTAGAAGCAGTGAGCAGAAGGTGCTACGATATTTAGAAGGACTATGAATGTGTTGGTGGAATTTTCTATTGTATTAAGATGAATTTCTCACTGTAACATCCTTCTTTCTTTTGAGAAGTGAGCCCTCTAACAATAATCCCATTGTATTTAGTGTTGCAATTACTTTATATTGTGGGCTAATCCTCACTGCGGTTTTTCCCTTCTTGGGTTTTCCACGTAAATGTGGTGTTCTATTGTGTATTGTGTTGATGTGTTTCATTTTATGTTATTTGTTTTCATTCTTAATTAGTTTAATAGATTAAGGGTTAATTAAGTTAATGTGGATTGGAATATTTATGAGGTTTTTGAAGTTTTAATGTACAACTGATTCACCCCCCCTCTCAATTGTCTTGTGCATTCAATAATTGGTTTCAAATAAAGGTTCCTTGGAATAAATATTAATCACTTGAGGTAGACATGGGATGGTTCCCAAGAGGGATGAGCCTTTGTTTGATGGATCAAACTATGGTTTCTAGAAGACAGGATGGAAGGTTTCTTGGTATCTCTTGGACTTGGAGTTTGGAAGTCTGTTGTGATTGGATATACTATTCCTACTAGTGGTCCAAGTACTAATGATGCGATCAAGGCCTATGAGAATAATGATAAAGAAATGTATGCTATTTTAAGTGGTATTTCTAACACTAAACTTGTGAAAGTTATGAGTTTGAAATTTGTTAAAGATATCTGGACAAAGTTGGAAAGTATTTATGAAGGAGATGATAAGGTCAAGCAAGCTAAGATGCTAAATCTAAAGATCACATTTGAGAACTTGTAGATGTCTGAAGATGAAAACATTACAAACTACATGCAGAAGGTGGATGGAGTTTCCAATTACATTAAAGGCCTTGGTGGAAATCTTGAAGAAGAAGAAGTGGTAAAAAGAAGGTACTAAGAACTCTTCCTAAATCTTATATTCATAAAGTTTATGTTATTGAGGAAGTTTAAGATTTAAGAAAATATTCTAGAGATTAGTTGTATGGTGCTATATTTTCTTTTTAAATGACATAATTTGGTCTAAATAATAAAATATTTGAGACTTCTTTTAAGGCCAGGAAATCAAAGAAGATCAAGGAATCAAATTAGGAGGATCTTGATGATGTTGAAGAAAAATTTGTAAGAAGAATGAAAAAGGCTACTGGGCCACATAGAGGTAAGTTACCATTCAAATGTTTCAGTTGTAAAAAGATAGGTCATTATGCTTCAAGATACCCAAATAAAGCTTTGAATGACAAGAATAAAGAAAACAAAGCTAAAGAGATTGAGAAGAGTTATTATGTTAAAGAAGATACTAGTATATCTAATGATGAATCTGATTATGGGGATGATGAAGATAGTGAATGCTTGTTCATGGCTATTAAATATGGAAAGTTAATTATGCTAACTATGAGAGATGTATGAAGGAGAATGCCTTGAAAGTGAGTAATAATACTGAGGGAACTATGGTGACAACTGTTCATGCTAGAGAGGAGAAGAAATACTATATTATTGATAGTGGATGCTCAAATCATATAACCAATGACAAAAATAAGTTTGTTAAACTTGAGAAATATGAAGGAGGTACAGTTAAGTTGGTGATGATACATCTACTAAGATATGTGGAAAGGGTTTAATCAGTTTTGATGGCAAGCATAATATAAATTATTTTATGCATTTATGTTTAGATTCTTTGTAAATGTGCGAATGATATAAATAAAATTTTTAGTACCTTTTTTGTTTTCTCTCGGTGCATGACTCAAGGGGAGCAATTCATTATTTCCTAGCTATATGACTACATCATTTAGGGGAAGTTTTAGTAAGAGTTAGAATAGTTTGTATAGGCTCCCTTTGCCCTTGATGTCAAAGGGGGAGAGTATTTTTGGATATTTTTGGCATGTTTCCATCAATGAAAAAGGGGACGATTATTAGAATTTTTGGGAGAATGTTGAATTTTTTTATTGATGATGTTGTTTGGCAACATGAGCATAGATGGTACATAACAACATAGTACAATGTTGTAATTGATGTCAACATTGCTTTGGATCATTTTGATCAATTCTAATAGGTTTTGGATTTGTTAAGAAAGACATTTATGCAGGATGTTTTGGTCTGGAAAGATCAGTTGAGTGGAAATTTAACTAAGTGTCAAATCTACCATTTCACTGTAATAGTGTGCTGATTTTTGGGTTTCCACCACTCTACAAATGAAGATATCACTCTGCACTTCTAACATCATTTTGTTGGATGAAGATGTATCCAATTCCAATATTTATTCATGTTTGGACAAGTGGATCAAGAGATAAGAACAATAGAGTTCAACCTGGCATATTATAGTTGCTTTCTATATAGTATGTTTGTGTGGGAGAATCTACACTTCTTTGTGGATGATTTTTTTGGCCTTGTGGTTTTGAAGATAAGTTACTAGATGCCAGTAGAGCATGAATTACAGATGCCATCAAGTTTTGAGTTCCACGCATCGAGGTGTGGATACATAGATGAAGGTTTTTTCTATTAGGCCTTATGTAAATCCAACCTAACATGTTTGATGTTGTCTGAAGGATAAATATGTATTTCAGCCTTATGTGGGATCTATTGTAGGTCTGTGTTGACCTATTTTATAGATTTTTGAGTTATGAATTATGGCACATTGTGTGGATGAAATGTTTTGAGTTGGAACAGTTATATTTTGGGTATTACATCTAATTAGGTCGACCTAATTGATGTTATACTTGATGCAAATATATATGGATTTTTTTTGGTATTTTTGATGTATGGTATGTAGCATGTGATATGTGTGATATGAATTTGAGTAGAACAGTGTGAAAGTAAGTTACAAATGAAGATCAAAATTGTGCAAATGAAGAGCGAGAAATAGTGTTGAATCATAATCTGATAAAGATTGTCATTGAGCTTGAACGAGACTATATTCATGCATATATTAGATGTAATTGTAATGGTTCAAAATAGGCTATGAGCCACCATCTCTCTTCTATCTTTTTCTTTATATACAGTGAGTCCACATGCAATGAGCATTTCTATAAATATACTATATCCAATTATAATATATTGTGAGCTAACCATCATTGTGGTTTTCCCCATTTTGGGTTTTACACATAAAAATCTTGGTGTTTATGTGTTATGTGATGTTTCATGATTTATTTCCTTATTGGAGTTGAATATACATTAGTGATTGGATGCTTAATGTTTGAATGGTTTAATAGAATACTGATTCATCTCCCCTCTCAATATTATGGGTGTTCAACATTATGTTGAGAAAGCAACCACATAGGTTTTCATCTTGTGAAATATACCCAAAATAAAAAATATATTGTACTTGATTATGATTCTAAATTATTGAGATATATTTGTTCAAATTTGGAGTTCATAAAAAACTCCAATGAAGTGAGGTAACTATACCAAGCTAATTGATGATATTAGCACTAGATAAATTTAGGAATTACTTAGGGTAGCTATTATTTTGGGAAACAATTAATAAAACATACCATATTCTATGCACATATTCTTTTAGAAAAAGGATAACATTTATGAGGGCATCATCTATACTAGGTGGTCAATTGTGGAGGGTATAGTCAATATAGGTGTATCCTATGAGAAGTGGGAACTAGATAAGGCCAAAATGGGTTAGACTTCAATAATTGGAGATTGATTTGGAGTAGGTAGCAATTGGGAAAGGTGTACCTAAGGTAACACATCAGAATGTACCAATTGGTGTAGCAACACCCCTTATACATAGGTGCATCATTATTATAGTATGGGCATGCAAAGTTTGATGTGAATAATTCTTAATGAAAAAATATAATTCCTCTAGTTATTTAACTCTACTTTAATTAATGAATTGATAGTTTATTTATATGATTTGATACCTTTTAAACATAATAGTGTTGCATATTTGTGCATACATTCCTAAGAAATTATGTCACCTACAAAACCCACTCAAATCAACCATAGAGAAAACCTAGTTAGAGCTCTACTTCCTTGTCTATAATCTCAATGAAATCAAAGACTATCACGATTTTTTCAAGCCTTTTAGACATAATGGTGCAACTAAAAATACTACACCAATCATCAAAGGTTATCACACCTAAAATCACTAAAAACGAAATGAAACCCCTAAGAAACTTATTTATTTTATTAATCTATTCTCATTATCTCGATTATCCAAATATATAATAGAAAATTATACTTGGTTTTTGAGAAAAATGCACATATACTAAATTCTTTTAAATATCTCAAAAAATGAAATAGTGTGATCTATTCTAAAATGCACAAGACTTTACTTGCCTATGTTAGATTTTCTAGAAAAGCATAGTCACTAAACTTAATACAAGTAAAATCATGTAGATTCTAATCGATAAAGTTTTAAATAGAAAAATAGTTTTCTTGAACAACAAAAATACTATACAAATACTCATAAAATGATAATAAGCAAGAATGCATATCTAGAGACTCACAATACATTAGCGAATGCAAGCTAGAGGAGTAGATATGTATATATAAAAAATAGAAGAGAAAAATACAATCATTGAGATATAACTCCAACTACCCAAAATTATGTGAGTTATATTAATGGAAGATTCCATCTACCCTCATAACATGATCCACTCATTATAACTAAGTAAGATAAATATGTATAAGATAATAGAATAACATTCAACTAAAAAAATAAAAAATCTACACTAACACTAACCAATATCTCATTTTGAAAATTCGCATAGAATTAGTGTAGATTCAATTTATCATGAGCTGTAATATTAACTGAAAAATTTAGAATCCATTTGTAACATTGTATAATAATATCTTCAATCTACAACTCTAGTGTGTTGAAATGGTGAATAAAATATAATATACCTCTACAAAGTAAATATTTTTATGTGGTGAGATTATAATGGCTATAATTCTTATTAAAAACTTCAAAAACAAATAGAAGCATGATTTTTTATTTTTTGGGTGATGTAAAATTGTTTGACCTTTGATATGATATTGCACCACAAAACATAATAAAAAAGAACATGGATATGTGATTTCGCGACATTACAAAGATTGATGCTTATATCCTTAAATATATCCATGTTTTTTTCATCTTAATTTTTGTCGTGAGATACTTGTATCAAATAATATATTAAAAAAAATTGCTCAAAACAAACAATTGTATAATAGTAGATAAAGAAGACAAACATAGTAATAGAAAAATCAACAAACATAGAAGTGATAACACCATAAACATAGAGACTATAATAACAACAACAAGAGCACATGGTACTAGCCAAGGGGACCAAAGCGGAGAGATGCCATTATGTACTAAACGTATATCACTATCATTTGAGTTCTTCAACACCCAACGAGTCAGTGGAAGGTCTAACATATTCATTGTGGTTTGCATGTTTTTGATGTATTGGTGACTCATATGATTGATCAAACACTTGTTGTGGAGAGTAGAGCTCTAGATGGATCTTTTGAGTAAATACTCTTAACAAGTACATAAAATTAGGAGACGTGGTTGCCATGTTTGTTCAAACACTTGTTGTAAAGAATAGAACCCTAGATGAATTTTTGACTAAATACTCTTAACAAGTACATAAAATTAAGAAACGTGATTGTCATATTTGTTCAAACAATTGTTATGAAAAATAGAACCCTAAATGACTTTTCACTAACATGACCTAAAATACTTAAAACTACTCCTTAATGCTAATATATTGAATAATAACAACAGTGAAGAATAGTTCCAACAATCTTAAAATGGTGAATAATCTACATGGACAAAGCAACAACGAACACATGAAATTCAAGCTTAATAGAGGAGTCAGCAAACACTGCCAAACATGGAAGCTTCTACAGGAAAGACTTTGTGGCTAATTTAGGAACAATGCTACGAGAGTCAATTATAAAGAGGAAAGCAAGCTTCCAATTTCATTTTCAAAGGAATACGAAGAAAGAAAAGAAGGCAGTATGTACTCAAAATCAATAAAAAAACATTTTAAGAGTCTCACGTTTCTTCTTCTTTAAATAATTCTACTTAGCGTTATATTTAGTAGTCTTCCTTGAGGTCAAAGAGCATTTGTTAGGTTAGAATTTTTCTTTTATTTTCTTGTCGTCACTTGTCTAGTTATAGAAGAAACATCATACATAAATTATACATACAATCACAAGTTTTATAATTTTGGTTAGAATTTCTTCTTTCATATGAATGGTCTTATACAAAATTGACTGTGGTTTATGACAAGACTGAATAAATACGGTCATAGGGTCAATAAATTTAACTAAGTTTCATTGTAGTTTGAGGTCATGTACACATCCAAAATTCAAGCATTTTGTGATTTAACTACATATGATTAAGTGACTTGAAGATCCTATGTACTCTTTGAAAATAAAAAACCATAAATCTATAGGTTGAGATATACTATTATCCTATAAATAAGAGGAATAAGTCTTATTTACTTATTAATTTTTTTATTATTTAAGTTTTTTTAAATTAGTTTATTTATCAAAGTTATAAGTTAATGATTTAGTTAAATTTTATATTTTTTAATATATAAATAATGTGATATAAATAAAAAATATGTATAATGTTTAATATTAAAAAAAAAAAATTAAAAAAGAGAGAAAAAAGAAAAATGAATATGTATCTATGAGGATGCAAATATTGTTATATGATCATGCTTAGCTAAGTTATCCTTGATTTACAATAGTGACAATACTCTGAATAATAAATACTAATGTATTTGCTAACAAGTATTTTACTTGTTGATTGATAATTTATTATTGATAAATAATAAATGTTTTTGATTCCTTGGAAAGTATAATAATAATTAGCTATAATAGAGTTGAATTTAACAATGGCTATAACAATCCTTCTATAACATGTACTAATAATCTAAAACAAACTTAAAATACATAAATGAAGTTTAGTATCTATTTAAAAATAAATTTACTCCTCACAAATTCTAAAGAAAAGGAAAAGTACGTGTTGATTAAAACAACAATAATAGAGATCAAAAATAAATATTAGAACTATGTATGTTTTCAAATACTATAATCATATATGTTGTTAACCTTTGCTTATCAAGTTCATCTCAAACCTTTATCCACCAAACTTAGACTACACTTTAGTTCTTTATAGCCTTCACAATTTCTTAAATTTTAGAAAATAATTATATATATAACTTATTATTATTATTATTAGCTTGTAAATATAAAATTTTAAAATTTATTATATAATGAGAATACAAATTAAAGTTATTTATACAAAGCACTTGATATTTTTAAGAAAAGGTTAAAAATTTAGTGACAAAAAAGAAAAAAAAAAGTGCATGCATTTGTGGGGATGTGCTTGTTATTGCAAGGTCATGATTTATTAAAATATATTTAATTTTCAATAGTTACAATAATCTCCATTATTTATTCATATATATTTTCTAATAAATAATAATCACTAAACACAATAGAAATTAATAATCAATATTGATTATAGTATTATGTACATTAAATATTTACAAATATAGATGTGTGTAATTGAAAGTGACACTAAGTTGGCAATCTAAAACAATCTAAATTGTTAAATTACAAATGATAAAAACACTCAAGATTAGGCCATTATAAGATTAAAAAAATATAAATCATCAAAAGGAGGCTTAGTATGCACTTCAAGGATCAATGGCTCACATTTAATGAGAACCTATAAGTAAGAAGGATTGGAATAGTGTCAAGAGGGGATTAATTACAAAGGGTGGCTCCAAGATGAATGATGAGGATGAAAGATAGGAAATAGTGCATGGATAAGATTTGGTGGGGTATTTAAAAGGTATCTTGGGAAGATTTGAAAAAAAGACACGATTTGTCTTGTTGTATACTCCAAAGGATATGGGGAATCTAAAATTAATACTTATTGAAAAGAGGAAGATTTCCCCATGCTTGGTTATACCTTAAAGTACAACTTATACATGTGTAAACATTTAATATGATAGATATATTTATGGGGACTTGGGTTGGTCAAATCCAAAGTTAAATATTGATTATCTCATGTGCACATGATTAGAAAATGATTAGAAGATAATGAAGGATTAGGGGTGGATTATAGAAAATGAATAAAATGATCAGATCAAATAAATAAAAATATTTATTTATTTTTATAGAAAAAATGGGATAAAGGGGCTAGATAAATCATTATCAAATAATTATTTATCAAAGGTTAGACCTTAGGGTTGAACAAGAAATGATTTTAGATGAATAAGGTAAATAGAGAGAAATATTAATTAAATAATAAAAGTATTATCTAATTATATAAGTCAAAAATAATGTAATAATTGATCAAATATAAATGATTCAATTTTAGAAGAAATAATAGGAATGGACAATGTGTCAATTTTAGGTATCTACAATTTTCCCCTCTTTGAGATGATGTTATGTAGTAGAATCATTTCAAAAAAGATTAAAATATATTGTTTGGAAGAAGATGGTTAAATCATGGAATATTCCCTAGTCATTAAAGGAGGAGTGATTAGGAAGAAGGATGATGAGAGTGAGGATGCCCCCTTAAGAGGACAGACAAGTTTATGAGACCATGGGTTTGCTCTCAAAACATATGAGAGGATGCAAGGTGATAGATAGAAGGGGGAAAGAGATGGATAATGGGAGAATATGGAGATAATTGAAGAAATAAGGATGGATGAAATGCACCATTATGTTACATGGGTTTGAGCACTCTCTATTTGATATAACACTAGATTTTAGCAACCAAGGTATAAGGAACCAGGGTGACAATTTTTTATGCATAGAAACATAAGTCATAAGACCATATGTATTTAGCACCATAATATACAAGCGATGTTGATATGGAAAGTAGGCTACAAGGAAAAATATAGATGAAATAAAAATGATAATGCATACAAACAAGTAAGTATGTATAAAATTATTCAAGAAAAACATGGTGTTTTCTTGATCAAGCTAAAAAGTTAAGATTGATTGATGATGGATGATTTTTTTTTTATGTGGAAATGATGTATCCTAGAATAATATAAGGATTGGAAATTATACACCCCAATTATGATGATTGGATTTGATCAAGGCTTGTAGCAAGGATAGAAACAAAACCAAGGATGCAATTGGATATTTTTGGTAGATTGGATAGTTGAATTGCATGGATTAGGATTTTCTTTTGATATTAGTTGTGAGGAGCATTTAGATTGGATGGGCGAAACAAAATGATGGGATTGATGGTTTTGGATTCTTTGAGGGGTATTTTATACCTATATACTAATGACAAGGGATTAAGGATGAGAGGATGAGGTGGTAGGAGGGATGGATGGATGGAGGATAAAGATATAAGGATTGGGAGATGGAAGGATGAAGGTTTTGGATAGGGTATGATAGAAATTATTGGATATATGGAGGGTTCAAATGTGATCTCCAAGGATTATGCCATAGAGTAATAAGATGCCCCACTCTATATAGGTCACGTATGATGAGACACTAGTATGCTTATGATAGGATGGATGATAGAATAATGGGAGCATGAGGGGATATGAAGGTGAGTGGAAGGATTATATGGTGGTAACCATGAGTAAGAAGGTATCTATATTATCGGTGGCTAAGAAGGATGGATGGGAGGATATGAAAGATGGAAAGATATAAGATAGGGGGATAAAAGGTGCAATGGGCGAATATATGCCAAGAGGTGTCCAAAGAATGAATAGATATTTACCCTTGTCTTTATCAAGATCAAAATGAGGATGGAGGAAATGGAATGGATATCATATGATAGGTAGGATAGGTAGGTGGGATAGAGGAGATGATGGATATGCAACTAGAAGAAACTTTCCCCCAAGTATAGAGAGAAATGGATTGGGGGATTTACACATGACACCTATTTTCATCATGGTAATATTACCCTTTTTTCTATCAACTCAAGTAGGTTGAGCTTAAGTAATTACAAATCAAAAGATGGGTACATTTTTTTGCTATATTACATTTCAAGTGCATAAAAAAATTAGAAGACTATTCTACCATATTACAATATGCAATTGCATATAGCATAGGAAAAAAATTGCACAAATCTTTTCAGAAAACATAGTCTTTATTGATAATGTAAATGTGATTTATCTCACACAACCTGTGAGACTGGCTCTTTTAATATACATGAATGAAAAGAGTATACATTTACAAATATCATAATAAAAGCATGCACATATAGGGAAAGAAGACCAGTCATTTCCTGAGTGACTGGTTCTAGTTGGGTTGCTTTGCATTGTCTTCAATCTTGCACTTGTCCTGCTTCCAACCTCTACTTCCTTGTTGCCTGCATCTATGAGAAAGAATGTTGTTAGAGTAATGAAAGGTCTACAATAACTATATGTACATACCTCCAAAAACATATAAATTGATCAACCATGTGCATTAAGAGAAACATTTTACTACTGATATCCAAGAAAACAAGGAGCATTATCAAACACATCTACCATCTACACATATTTTTCTAACATGTTTGCTTCCTGTGCAGGTATAGGAAAAGTAATGCTACTGATTTGTTTCATCTAATTATAGCATGTGGGGTTAAATGTGGCTCCCGCGAGGGTTGAGCCCAACATGCTACCCTCATATGTTTAGAGGGATGAAGTGTTATTGATCTAGATGTCTTGTTGAGTCATTTCTGCACATTTTGATAAGCATCAAGACATAAGGATATTCATCCATATCTTAGGCATATCCACCTCTTAAGTCCTGTTATTCATATACTTGAACAACATTACTAAAGAGGTGAATATGCCTATGCTAAAGTTATCTATCATTATCCCTTGAGGGATTTAGCAAAATATATCAGGTATGAATCAATACAAGACAAATGGAAGTCAAGTCCTATCTATCAGATTATCAATGCAATAGATCTAAAAGGATTTCACATGGATCTTTTAGAAGCAAAAATCATTATGAATGCAAGGAATATTGTCTTCAAATGGTAATGCTATTCTGCAGGTGTATCTAATGATACCAGAGATGTCATGATCAAGTAACACTCATAAGCATATTTTGTCCTGTGTGTTCAAGAGCCAAGTAAGCAGAGGTAGCACAAAGGCTAGTTTTGAATGCATGAATGACAAGGTTCTTAGATGAACAATGCATGATTGACATGGATAGGCCCATTATGAAAGGGTAGTTTTCCAGGCCAGAGAGAGGACAATTTTGGCAAACGGTGTACAAAAGGAAAATTCTCACAGAGTTGCTACAGTCATGTTAGACCTATGCTTGAGAGTTAGAAACAAAGATTACAGTCCTTCAAATGGAAGCCTAAAATATTAGTCTTCACAATATTGGTATTGAAGATATTATGCAATAATAGTTGCATTTAAGACACTTGTATGGAACCTTTTTATGAGCAATCATATGTGATAGTGAACAGTCCAAAAGTGACCATGAGGCTATTGAGTCTAACCATAAGGTACAAGCTGCTAAAAATGGGTGTGAGATCATGTAATAGAATTAACATGTCATCATTAATTTCATCAACCTTGTGATGACAAGAGGCACAGTATTCAGAGGATTTTTGATAGAGCATGGGGACAATGCATAGCTTAATTATAAGGAAATTTTGAGTAAGATGCAAAGAGAAATCACAATCATGAATAGAACATAATGCATAGAAAGTGATAAGAATAATAATATCAAATGACAATCATAGTGGGGGACATGTGACATTTCAAAGACAATAGACAAACCTAGAAGCAATCATTTTAGGCTTATGAATATATATGTGTTGGATGAGGGTGAGAGATTCAGTCCAAAGTGTAGAAATGTGGGTGTTAAAAAAAAAGGGCCCTCAACTTTTCAATTCAATAAGAAGCAGCTATGTATGGGAACAATCATTTGTGACATTAAGAGCATCAATTCTTCATTTGGTTCAAGCAACAAATATGGTTGTTATTTTAAGGATATACAAGCATAGTTTGCAGTCATGCATGGAAGACATCATATACTCTATGATGTGTTTAGATCATTAGTGAAAAATGAAATAAAACAACTTCAAATCCATAAGGTATGTTGGAATCATACAATGATTGTACAGTAAATGAGGCTGTAATAAATGATCTTATTTTTTTTCATAGTACAAGGGCAGGACAAGTATTCATCAACCATGAAGTGAGTTGCTACCATCATTATCATATATCACAAGCAATTTCTCATTGGAACTATAGAGAGATCCTCAGGACAACATGAATCAACAAATGCAATCAACTGCTAACATCAATGAAATGGAAATAGTGCAGACCCATTGAGGCCAAGCCAAATTTTGGGAGAAAATTCTTCATAGAATGCATGATCATGTTTATGAATGCAAAATAAAGAGGAGTTCAATAGAAATTAAAGTATATGTGATGAGCATTAGAAAAACCAAGCCGCGACCCCGGTACCTGTTGAGAACCGAAAACACTTCTACATAGAGGAGATAAAATAAAAAGAGAAAGTAATTTCCTATAATAGTGATATTGGAGCAAAAGACATGAAATTTTGAACCCTCATTGTGCACACAAAGTGAATAACCGAGATAGTAAACAAAACCCTCAGTCAAGGAAAATAAAGACCTAGATTGTTTTTTATAAAAGTATTTGTCTTAGTTTTGTTTTAAAAGTATATACATGGCATAGAACTAGAGTAATTGCTTACCCAAAATATAAAATGAACTTCAAGCTACAATTTCCTGAAGCAGAGCTTTGAGTATTTTCAGAAAGAACATCAATCATTTTGCATTAAGTACTATGAAATAGAAAGATAAATGAAGAAATGGAGCTCAAGTTTCAATAACCCAGATGGGTTTTGAGTTTCCTCTACTAAATTTTGAACTCATTTGGGGTTTCAAATTCATGAAATGATGAAATATATAGGAGGGGGATTTATTTTCCACAATGCACACAAATCCACCTGAGTTTTTGTGTTTCAAGCTCAAGGCTTTCATCTCAAGGGTCAACCATTGCTGGAAAAAGTGTTTTTTATGCCCGCCATGAGGAATATGGCCACAACCTGAATGATGCAAGTACTTCACTTTTCTAAAAAAAATGATATATTTCTTCATAAAAATGCATGATATATGCAAGAAATGAAGAAAGTAAAGAGTATGCTCTCTTTTTCTATAAAGAATGCTCAAGTTTAGGCTACTTTTCATTTAAAAAATACAAAAGAATGATAGAAATTGCTTACCTAGACTAGTTATGTCATTCTTCCCCAAAATTCTCTACCAAAAATGCATTCTCAAAGCCCATCAAAAGGCATACATGGAAGCCAGATAAAGAGAGAGACACATAAAAAGGAACAAGTAAGAAAAATAAGAGGGAAAGCAATAGTATGTCATGGCCTGAGAGGCCCAAAGTCTTTTAAAAAATTGAAGTATTGTTTTCAAATCAGCTTACCAATGTCACAATGAAGAAGTTCACAAGGTTTTGTCCCAAAAATGACTCTAAGAACTCAAAAATTTTCCATGGTTGAGCTCCACAAACCCTCTGGTGGTGGTGGCCTAGCTTCTTCCTGAAGCTTTGAAATACAAAATGAAGTGGTATTTCATATTTTGTTCTTTGTCTTGTTCTAGGGTTTGAACCCTAAAGTGGTCAATGGAAAACTTAGTAGTTTTTTCCATAGTTTTAAAAAATACAATACAAACTATTGAGGCCATCGGCTAAAACCCTATGTTTTATGCCTTAGTCCAAATTTCATTTGAATGGAGGCTTTCAAATGTGGAAGGGGTCTATGCTGCCTTATTTTTTTCCTTTTACATTTCTAAATTGTAAAGTATTTTAATTAAGTGATAGCTTATAAATCACTTGGTTTAAAATGCTATTTTAAAATGCAAAAATTAAGGTAATTTGTGCCATGAAAGTTCCTTAATGAGTATTGTTAGGAATTTATGCTTTTGCAAGCATCTAAGGGAGGTTATTGTAGTTTGGAGACATATGCTCATGCATGTCAGAGCTTTTATGCATCTTATTGGAGGATTTGGAGGGAATCTAGGAGTGTTTTTGCATGCCTAGATGCTTGGCATGGTCAAACCCACTTTTTCCACACATTGGAATCCATTTTGGAGGGAATCTAGTGGCTTAATTTTAGGCTTTTTTGTGGGATCTAACCCAAGTCAGTTGATAGTTCCTATTTTGGTACAACTATTGGGGGTTGAGAGATATATTCTATTTTTGACTCATTTTGTGAGTTAGTGAATTTTTGGCAATCCTTCCTCAGAGTTGAGTATGTTTTGTAACTCTTTTGGAATATGATATATAGAGAATACCTTGGATACCATTGATTATGTTATTTTTCCTTCTTGTTCTTGCAGAATTGTAAGGAAAATAAGATGCAGAAAACAATTCTCCTAACGTCAATACCTCAGGAAAGAATGTGGATACACTTTAAAATTTACAATTAAAGTCCAATTAAGATGCACTAAGAAACAGACAACAGAAATAGAGTATTTGACAATCACACATGAACACCAAATATACGTGGGAAGACCCTTACAGGAGAAAAACCCACCACACCAAGAGAAATCACTTTGTATTACAGTAATGAAATTACATACAAATTCCAGAATTATCTTTCTGGTGTCATTATATAGCAGCATTCACCATTAAAATTCTTGTACAAGAATCTTCACGTTACAGTCCACAGAATTCATCCACTGATACAATCACTCAACAACCTATCGATTCAACCAACTGATTACAAACAGTAATCACATAGTATATCCATGTCAAAATCTGTCTGTAGAACTTCCTCACAGAACTGTCGCAATTGACTGTCTTCCAACTATTCCCATTCCGCTCCTCCTATTCATCCACGAGACTCCACATAGGATGGTCTTACTCGGTCAACAGAATTTGCAATGTACTGGCATCTTGGTGAGACACTAACAGTGTCTCGCTGATGCCACATAGACTTCATATCGATATCACCAAGAGAATTTGTTATCACTAAGACGTTCTATAGAGCTCCATGAGTTACACTGAATCACCAAGCAGTCACCCAGACCATAGCGAGTCAGCAAAGGTATACCGAAGATACAAGTCATATTGAGCTCCAAAGGATAGTCGACAAGACAAATCGATATCGCCAAGAGGTTTCTCTGAGACATAAAGGTTACCCCAAAGTGTTCACCCATCACCAAAACATTTCCCTTCACTGAGAGAACATACTAATCTCCATATGTTACCCCGAAGACTCCAACATAAAACAATGTTGATAAGACATGTAGCTCTCGCTAAGACTTCTCACCAAGCTCTATGACTTACCCTGAAAGCTTCATCTATTGCCAAGAGTTATACCAAAGATCCCACAAGATGTTCTTGTCGGTGAGACCTTCAACATTCGCTAAGACGTCTTCCCGGGACCAAGAGTTACCCCAATAGCCATCCGCTATTGGCAAGACATTCACCATTGCGAAGACGCTTCACCGAGCCATCATGTTACACCAAAGATCATGGTTGCTAAGAGTCTCCCCGAAATATGATTGAATGGCCTATCGGCCAGAGGTATCTCGAGCACTATGAGGTCATAACAAATACACTATGTCACAGCGATAGACTCCACAGTGCAACCTTTCAGCAAGACATTTGCAAGGTCACAGCGACCTATTCAAAACAAAATGAATCAAGCTGCTAGTTGGCCAGACAATGAAGATGTCACACTGACTTGTCTCTAATGGAGGTTTCAACCTGTATAGTTTGAGGCACATATTTCCAACAATCTCCCACTTGATGAAGATCATATAGGAACCTCCAGAGCACATCATAACTTACTAAAAATCATGGGCTCTAAGGCCCATTGAACTGGTACACCACCTAAACTTATCTATGCTCACTGGCTTCATCAATGAATCTGCAACATTCTCTAGAGTATCAACCTTTTCCAAACTGACCTTTCCATCCTCAACCATATCTCTTACAAAATGTTACTGTACATCAATATTTTTTGTCCTAGCATGGAAAGTAGGGTTCTTTGCTAGACAAATTGCACTCTGACTATCACATAAAATAGTTATTTCACCTGCATCAAAACCAATGTTAGAACACAAATGTTTCAACCAAACTGCTTCTTTACAAGCATGAGTA
>VDFB02281492.1:612701328-612742225 GCA_007258455.2 Sequoia sempervirens | reverse complement strand
ATCTCAAGATGTTGGTATTTCCTCCATGCATCCTAAGTCCACTTTCCATCATAAAACCTATCATATGCCTAAAACATATGTTTCAATTCCACCACCGTCATCCTACAAATGTCAAAAGCATGTGACCATACACTTTCCACCATCCACTTTACCACCATTACTTCCAACTCCTAATATCCCTCCATCCACTTTGCCACCATTACTTCCAACACCTAATACCCTAGTCATTCATAAATATCCTAAATATCCTAGTCATGCCCAAAAAATGCACACATTGTGTAAACATAAAGCTTCCACTCATTCCATCTACCCCATGGGATTCAAAAATAAAAATTTGGATGCCTCTACATATAAAGTCAAAGGTCCTAAAGCGTTAGCATACAATGGGAAAAAGTCAAAGCCAAGTTCATCTAAAAAGCTATATAATCCCATACCTTCAAAAGAAAAGTCTAAAAACAAATTGGTTTGGGTCCCTAAGCAAAAAGAAACCAAGTCAGATGAGGCATTCACGTCACAAAAATCCCAACCATCCCCTCCCATCCAAAATACACATTCCATCCAAAAATCTCAAATTTCAAAAACCCACAAGCCTAATAAAAGTCATAAAAATACTAAGTCTATGTGGGTACCTAAAGCACTTCATCACCCATCTCCTAAGCAAGCATCTCCATTGCTTCCTACACCACCTTCCCATCAAAAGCTTCAAAGTTTATCACAATGTGTGCAACCATTGGTCATGGTTCCCTTCCATCTCACAACAAATCCACATAACTCCTTCAACTCATCCTTCACTCATTATCCTACATATCTCCCCCATCATCTTCCTATGGTCCATGCTTTTGGCTAAGCCTCCCCATTCATCTTTTGCATAAGCCCCATATAATACCTATCATCTTCCCTACATAATCCGTATCATAATCCATTATTGTCCTCCATAATCCACACCATAATCCATCATCTACCTACTCCATCTCCCTTTCATGTCATCCCTTACCAACATCTATGAGCATAATGGCATTTGACATGGTCCATGCAATGACATCCATCCCTCGTGGGACTAGCACCTTTCATGCAACTAGACACTTGAGTCCCTCCTATCCACAAGTCAAAAAGTCAAAAGTCAAAAAAAAAGGACAAATTAAAAAAAAAAAAGTAAAGAGAAATCCCTTCGTCCAATGGTGAAAACCTAGTAAACAGGCACCCTGGATAAGTACCGTGATGAAAACCTGGCAAACAGGCATCATGTGTAAGGTGATATTTTATGTCACTTACACTTGGGGGCACAATGTCTTATCTATCCAACTTATCATTTTCATGACATATCATTTCCATCCTACCTACCATCTTTGGCCATCATACATACCTATCATATTGAGTCCATTCATCCACCTTTCTTCTTTTGATCTTGAGGAAGATATAGGGGTAAAGGTTGAAACATGCTTTGAGTATCTCTTGACATACCTCATCTTTCTAAACAAGCCTGTCATTATCCTATTGTCATACATTTTTTCTAGAAAAATCCTAAGTCTTATACCTAAAATGGGGCATGTTATTCCTATGCGACAGCCTTTGGAGCTCGCATCCTTGCTTCCTTGTGATGCATACATCCATACCATCCATCCATCTATCATGAGCCTGTTATCCCTTGTCCCATCACCCACCCTTGCACCTAGACTTGGTTTCCCCCTTGTCATTGGTATCTAGCACAAAGGCTACTCAATTTTTCATCCTTTGACACCTCAAAACATTTGAAAAATTCAAAATATTTCAAAAGTCCAAAAAAAAAGTCAAAACATGTCAAAAGTCCAAAAAAATCAAAACATTCCAAAAGTCCAAAAAAATCAAAACATTTCAAAATACAAAAATCAAAATATCCCCAAAAATACAAAAAAAAAAAATCAAATAGCCAACAAAAATTCAAGCAATAATTCAAATGCAAGTCAATCCTTAATCCATATCAATGAAGACAATCAATCTTGTCAAGTTATCCAATCACATTCTTTGGTCTTGATCCTTATCTTGTTGTAAACCCAATCAATCAAAGTCAATTGGACAATTATTAATCATCCTTGTGTTGATCTAGGGATATGTCATTCCCTACAATGAAAACACTATCATCATCAATCAAAATCAGTCAATCAATCAATAGTTTACAACTTGACAGGGGCAATACCTTGTTTGTTTTGTATCATTTGTGCATGCTTGCTTGCTTGCTTGTGTGTGTTATCATTTTATCTTGCATTTGTATCAAATGCATATCATTCCAGCTAATATTCATATCTTGTGTGTGTTGGAATATCTTTTTGCATTATCCTTTGCATCTAAGGTCACATAATACCTTTTGTGCATTAGGACTTTAATGCTCTAAGCCTCTTTCCTCATATGTCTAGACAAGGTTATATTACGCTGGGGCACGGGACACATCGTTACCTTGGTCCTTATATCTTGGTGCATAATGTCTAGTGCTATATCAAACATCACGGTTGCTCATCTTTCATTGCAACATAATGTATCATCCATTCCTCCCTGTTTAGTTCTTGACCCATCCCTTTTATTTCGAGAGCCTACATGTGTTTGTTCAACCTGCCTATCCTCTCGAGGGGGCATCATCATATTCTGATATCATTATCCATTTTTCTCTATCCATACCTTAGTTTCTTTGAAATGATGTTACTCGACACAAATCACATCATCTCGAACATCATCTCAAAGAGGGGCAAAATGTAGACACCCAAAATTGTCCTCTTGCAACACCCGTCTCGGCATTACATCATTTAGGCATCTTGTAGCACGCTTTTCCCTAGGTACCCATGTCATCATCTATTTAATTAAATAATTTTTATTTAATTAATTAAATTCATATTCATAATCCATCCATTTTGCTAATGGTAATTAAATAATTTATATTATTTAATTAATTAAATCATTTCTATTCATTCTTCTAATGTTAATTAAATAATTTATATTATTTAATTAATGAAATCATAAATTCAATGTTAATTAAATAAATCCAAAATTTATTTAATTAATAAAATCCTAAAAAAAGATCTTCTCGCTTTCTTTCCAAAACTGAACTCGTGTGCATCTAATTAATTTATTTAATTAGATAATTCATCAATTATCCTTCTCATCTTTTTCAAGATTTATTTCCTTTAAAATAGGAAATGAAATCTTTCTATCTTTTTTGACATCTTATCTCATCTCGTTGTATTTTTCCTTTTGTCAAAAATCAAATCCTTGTCGAATCTTGTCAAATCTTATCTTCGTCAATGTCACGTCTCTATAAATACGGCCTCTTGCAATCCATTTAGGGGGTTGATTCATCTAGCATCTAGACTCTGTCAAAATCAGTCTTCTATCTTTATCTATCATTCTTTCTATTTGTCATTGTCATTTTCAAGTCATTATGCTGTAGGAATGAGCACTCCACATTCCTCCATTGTCAACCCTTCAAAATCTCGCATTCTCATGCAGGTGGAGAAGAGCAATGGAGATAAATCGAGTTAATGCGGAGATCGGTTTTCCTTTGTGCTGTTTATTGTGATTTTCGTATTAGTTCATACTCTATTGTGCTTGACAAGATCTAATTAGATTATTGTTTTCAATACTCTAAATCAGCTGATTTTTACCCTATCTACAATAGCTGTCCAACATCAGTGGCTGCCATGCGTGAATCAGGATCCCAACAAAATCCTCCTAATCTATCAAATCTATTACATCTATGTTTTTCTATAGCAATATCATACTAGTAGAATCTGAAGTTTGGCATGGGCCACATGAGCATGGGTGGCTAGAAAGTCAAGGGAAGCCACAATGGCCCCTATGTTCTCCTTATCTGAATATACCTATAAATCCTTTTTAGTGTTGTAGCATAACTATGGATGGAATGAGGCTCAGCCTGTTTCAACTCATCAGTTAGGCTATTCCATCTTTGCAATAGACATCTTCTCATAGTTTCCTCCTTTGTTGTTGTCTTTACCTCATACTCACTGTAAACTTCCTCAATCCAAGGAATAATCCTATTGCCATAACTAGGTCTAAGAAGCATAGGTTTGACGAGCATTTTGTGCCATTCTTTGTAATATCCCTCGGGTTGCTTGATTCAACTCTAACAGGAAGAGGGATGTTAGACTCCAATTGTTTATAAGCCCCATGTTGTTGTCCCCAACTAATCTCATTTTGTACCCAAGACATAAATGCCCTTAATTGGAAATCCCCAATATACAACAATGGGTTCCAATCATGGTCTTGAGTTACAACAAAATTATGCAAATAAAACTCACACAACAATTTTTTCATTTCAGTTGAGACAATCCTATAAGCATTGAAAAATTCCACAAGGGTGTCAATAGAAGGATTCAAACTTGAGGTGATCCTTGATAGCTTAAAAGAGAGATATTTCTCCTTCAAGAGTAGAGCATAGACCCTTGGAGGGGTCCTATATTCCAAAATCTATGGTGTCAAGGTTGCCATATCATCCACCCTTTGCTTCGGGGTGGCAATTTATGCATCCTTATCTTCAATCTCCTCATCCCTCTTTTGAATTTCCTTCTTCAATTTCTATTTTTCCTTTTTTCATTCTTCCTCTCTCCTTTGTATTTCTTTCCATAAATTTAAATTTTTTGCATGTACTATAAAATTAGGAGGATTATGAATTCCTACTATTCTTTTTGTCGATGGTGACTCCTCATATGGCACTATCTGCATGGACTTAGGCTGTCTAGTTATCTCTGGCTGCAGGGGCCCTCGTTCTTGTTTTTGTTGTGGTTGTAGGAACTCCTACTTTGGTTCTGGTTGTTGTTGTAGGAATTCTTGCTGCAGGACTTCCTGCTCATGCTACAGGAAATCCTGATTTTCCTCAAACTCTTCTGCAATGTTAGCAAGATCGGCTAGTGTTCTATTTGCTGCTCTCCCAAATATGTCTTCTTCTTTGACATTTTCCTACCCCATTGGAGCTTCAAGGTCCTCATGTGATGTCTCACCAAGCATAGGGATTTCTTGTGGAGGCGTACCAATCGCAAGCCCAACTGGTCTTGATTTCCCGGGAGGTCTCTCATGCTTTCCTTTGGTTGCAAGATGAATAGTACCAGCCTTCCTCTTTTTAGAACTTGGCACCTTTTTTTCTATAGGCTCTATTTTAGCCTTCCCTTTTCTCGTAACTACTTCTCTCTTTTGTGCCCTAGTTTTCATCAAGGTTTCAAGTGGAATGTCATCATCAGAATCTGATGAAGAGCTTTATTTTTCTGAGTTCTTTGCTCCAGAAGAATTAATTTCTATGGTTTCTTCTACTATAGGAGGATTGACACTAGAGCTTATGCTAGAGGTTGAAGCACCAAAAGTGGCTTCAAGCATGCTCAATCTCCTACTAGACCTATGAGGTTTAGGAAAAGCCCTAGGTTGCAAGTGCTCAGGTCTAATTTGATCAACATTTATAAATTCTTCCCAGGTCATTGTAGATACATTATGCAGAGACTTTTCAACTAGCAATTTAACTAGACAATGGTGGGAAACAGAATTATCCCTACCTTTTTGAGTCTCAACTGCCATGATTGAGAGAATATTGTATAGAACATTAGGCACTTTCATCCTTCTTTCGTGCCTCATGTGATTCAAAATTTTGAAGTGTACGGAATGCAAATTTGACTAGCGAACCTCAAAGGTGATGTATTTGATAACATAAAGGACTATTTGCTTCCAGGACTCAAGCAGAGACATTCTTTTTGTAGCTTGTTTATCTATGCTCAATGGGGTGACGTTCACCTCTATAAATTCAGCCCTAGCTGATCTGGCGTCTCTAGAGGTAGGGTAATTTTCACCATCAGTCGACAACCCTATGACCTATGCAATTCTTTCCTAAGTTGCCACAACTTCCAACCCTTTCATTGTGGATTTTCCTTCAAAAATGTCTGGGCGAATTCAAGGGCAATACTTTCATCAAAGCCATCTAGCTTTAGGAAGTAATATAACCATCCATAGTTTCTAAATTTGGCTAGGCATTGCGCATCCTACATTAAAACATCATGCACCGTGGGTTCATTTCGAATTAACCCACTTCCCATTGTCTGCAATCAAACAAATGCTCTATAATTTCTTTCCTACAATTCCTGTTTGAAAATCAAGTTCACTTTCCTACAATACGTGCAAAATTTTCAGTGCCAATATCAATTGAATTTCCTTTCTTTTGTTTCACCTTTTTTCTTGCAACTCAATATTACAACAGGGTCAATAATGGTAGGAAAAGGAGTGATAAAGGATAATTATGATGGGAAGAAATGGCAGTTGCAGTTAATGTCACTTCACACATGCAAGTTGTCCTCTCAATCAGATTTCAAATCAGCTCATTTTAAATTTCTTATGTATCCTAGCATAAATTGACACATGGGCAATATATCTGCATTTTTTTCTTCCCCCTCCAACCTAAATTTGGAGATGTGTCCACACATACGAGATGGGAGTGGTGATTTGATAGGGAATAATGATATGTTATGTGAACATCTATACTAATGTACAGTGATTAAATGAATGCACTTGAAAGATTATTAAAATATAGCAATTAATGCACACATACCTGAATGTGTGGAGGATTTATGGAAAATATTGTGGAGAAAGTATTGCTCACCTTTTTAGAGAATAAATTGAGCAATTAATGAAGATGAAGTGGAATGAGGTGAGGTGGAATGAAGTGATGGAAAGAGAGATGGATGGGTGAATGGGTGGATGGGAAAAGAAATGGACTTCAATGTAAGTGAAAATCTTTATTATGAGAATTATGTACCTTAATTAGCTAGAAGGAGGGACACTAGGTCCACTTCCTTCGGCTGCAAGAAGCTCGGGTATTGCATATTAGGTGAATTGTTGCAGGAACTCTTCTTTGGAAGTTGGCTTGTGGTATAACATGAGGTGATGACCATTGACAAGTAACTTGAACTTGACAGTGTTGGTGTGAATAATTGTCTTGTACCTAGCTTATTCATTCACTAGGTAATTAGGGGACATATTCACATGGTTAAGTTTATTTAGGATAAAAGATTCTTTCTAGAAGCTTAGTTCGCTTATCTAGAACTTATCTTATCTAGCTAGGATGCATCATTTCCTAGGTGATTAGGTTGTTGGTTATCTCATGTCATAGTATTATGACATTTGTCAACATCATGTTCATTCCTATCTCTCAACCTTGCCCATATAAGCAAGGCATATCATGTACATTTTTATATATCAAGGAATAGCAATTCAGCCATTATTCAATCTTGCATTGTGAAGCAAGCTTTCTCGCCATTCTCTCTCTTGTGGAAGTGGTTTTGGTCACAACTAGTCTTGGGGGTGTTGAGGAGTCACCATTTACTCCTACATGGTATCAGACCACTCTAGGTGTTGCAGATTCCTTCCCAGATTCGAGGGTGATATTTTGGCTTGAATATTTTTGCTAGGTGCAGATTGGGGTTTCAATAACCTCACGATTGAGTTCAGAAGGCTCCGTAGATGAATTTTGACTATAAATTTTCCTATTTTGGGTAAAGTTGTTTTTGAGGCAAAAATTTTTTTTGCTCAATCAACCTCCCAAGTGGTACGAACTTTCCTATTTTAGCAAAAAAAATATTTTGTTAAATATTTTTTCTGCGGTATAGTTATAAAATATTTGGGGCAAATATTTTAATTTTATCGAGCTATACAAATATTTTTTGGGGCATATATTATATCAAATATTTATATTGTTATCGGCAATTTTATTTGGGGCAATTTATAGTTGGTCGGCATCTATTGGGAATATTCCTTGTCTTTCGCAAACCGACATCAAATCTAGTCGACATACCCTCATTCTCCAACTGATCTTCATTAATCTATCCCCGGTTAACCTTCTGTAGAAGGTACATGGTCAGATCAACTTGGCAGCTGTCATTCCTCCATAGGTGGATACTACCTTGCGTCTGATCTGGATGGACTTCATTATTTGGAGGTCCTATCACTACTGTCGTTGTCCCATCAAGTCTCCTCACCGGTCCTCATACGCTGGAGTTTCTCTATTTCTCGGGATCTTAATTGTCAGCCTGATCTGGTGTCCCATCTCCTTCGGCGTATAGGGTCTTCGGCTTCATTGGTCGGTACAAATCTTTTGATCGGCGGGTACGAGTTCAGGCCTATGTCATCAGTGATCAGATTGGTCAAAGGATCCATTGGCGGGTCACATCAAGGTACGTCCTCTACATACACTCCTTCTGTTGGTGCATTTACCCTCTGACTGGCACTTGGCTATCAAATCATCCTGGTACAAAGTAATTTTACATCGGCATTTTTTTAAAAGCTTATATATATTAAACTTTGGCTGACGGGGTTATTGTCTAGTTAGTCAATATATAAACAAATTTTTATTATTAAACTTCTTTAAAAGGCTGACAATGACTTTGTATTAGAAGAGGTTTTATTTTTGCATTGTGACCAAAGTATAGCGCCTGAGTGCCTGAATTTTGCTCCATTTTAGCCCTGTAATTGCCCCAAGTGCCTATTTATAGGCCCTTTTTTCATTTTTTCACAACTTTCGCATACGAAGGTCATTTTTCAGAAAAAAAATATCATCGGAAAGGTGGAGATCTATATTTTTCAGTGCTGTAGATATTTTGCAGATATTTTGCAGTTTTGTGCCTCTTTTTCTAGGTTGAAGCCTGATCATCGTTTTCTGCTTCCGAGCTCATATCTTTGTGCTCCGATCTCTGATTTTCTCCAAATTTGCAGCATCAAAAAGGTATTGAGGAGCACTTCATATCTACTCATGCATTTTTTTCAGATTTGTTTCCATTTTTTCATGTTTTTAGTTTGTAGCTGATTTGATAGTTTGGGATTCCTTGAAAATTTGCAAAAAAAAGTGCAAATCTTGTTGGGACAAAGGGGTTGATTTCTTGTATTGTGAGGGAAAATTGTTGTTCCTCTATTGTAATATCTCATTATATCATGGATTTGAAAAAAGTTGTACTTTTAACTCCATATAACTATCATGAGTGGAAATCTCAAATGGAGTTGTTATTGTTAAAATCAAAGTTGCAACGAATCACATTTGGTCAAGATCTAGAACATGCAGGAGCAAAAGAGAAAAGAAAATGGCTTGATAGAAGGGATGAAGCTCTTGGTACTTTGAAGTTGTCCATTTCTCCAGATCTTAGATGTCATGTTGCATCTTGCACTCATCCTAATGAAGCTTGGAATACTTTAGAGAGTCTCTTTGGTAAGCCAGATAAGATGAGGAAATTTAAGTTGGAGAATGAACTTATGGGTCTTAATCCTTCAGATTTTGACAATGTCCAAGACTTTTTCTCTAAGCACAATTCTCTTAGATTGCAATTATCTAATTGTGGGGTCACTAAAGAGGATGAACAGTTGATTCTTTCTATTCTTGCTAAGCTTGGTCCTGATTATTCATTTTTTGTTTCTACCTTCTATGCTACAATGGATGCTCTTGGCGCTGCATACAAAATTCCTTCTCTTGATGAATTTGCAGCTCAACTCACAAGGGAACAAGAAAAGTTGGTACACATGGGCACATTGAAGTCTTCTAGATCTCATGCTCTTGTTGCAAAGGAGACAAAGGATTCAAGTGGCAAAGGTAAGAAGTAGAACAAGGCACCCAAGTCTAATGAGCAAGGTAAAGATTCTCCTTCACATAGCACTCCTGAGTCCACATCCTCTTCTAAAGAGAAATCATCTAAAAAGAAGTCAAAATGTGCATATTGTAAAAGGTTAGGACATGATGAGCATAGATTTTATAATAAGAAGATTGATGAATTGACACACCTTCTTCAAAAGAATAACATTAACCTGCCCTCATCAATATATGGTACTTCTTCTTCAACATCTCAATCGACAACTCCATCATCATCATCTTAGTCACAGGACACAAGATCTACATCTAGGCTACACAAGATGAAAGGAAAAGCACTCTTGGCCTCTACAAGTCTTGAATCTCACAAATGGCTTATTGATTTAGGGGCATCTCATCATATGGCATCTTCTATGGACATGTTTTCTTCTTTTGAGCCTTGTAATTCACCTCATATATCGATGGGTAACAATACATATATGAAGGTAAGTGGGAAGGGTTCTATTGATATGGGGGAAGGGACTTTCAATGATGTACTTTTTGTTCCTTCCTTGTCCACTAATCTCCTTTCTATTTACCAAATTACTCATGGGAGTCAAGGTAAAACAGTTGAGTTAACTCCAGATAGGGTGTACATAAGGGACTTGGAGACAAGGGATATTGTTGCTATCGGGATGGTTGATCATTCATCTCGTGTATATTCCTTTTCACATTTTTCTTCAGGAGATGATAATGTTCCTTTGATTGCATCACACACTCCATTGAGTGTGAACCATGATAGAGAGGAGAAGTTTGGTCATCTACAGCTTGGTATTCTAGAGACCAGTGCTAACCTTCCTACTCCTCCACCTCCTACTTCTTCAGCCATTGATGCTTCTATTAAGTAGGATGATCATAGTTTTTCAGATCTTGCTTTGTGGGATGAATATTTGACAGGGATTTCTAACTTGTTCATGGAGTCTCATATTGCAGATTTGGAGGACACACTTGAGGGGATTTCTCTCCTCTTTGATGACAGTTTTAGACAACTATTGTCCCATCTTCTTTGTATTTAGAGATTGACATTCATGAGTCTCCTCCTTCACTTGATTTGTCATGTTTCTTGGTTCAGATTGACCTTGATGATGTTGTGACTCATTCAAGCTTGGAGGATTTTCATCAGTTTTCAGAGGCATACATGTTGAGCGTTCATGCTTCCTCCTTTCAGTTGGACATGGAGTGGCTTCATCATCATCTTATGATATTGTTTCTTCCTAATGGAAAATTTGTTGTTTGTAGACATTGGGTCAAATTTTGTTTTTAGGCATTCTTCATCAGCATTGGAGCTTCTTCATCATGGGGGGGATATCTTATCTCTCTACTTCCCTCTTATTAGGGGGTATTTGATTGTATATACATGATGCATGTTGTCCTTGGGGGGTATCATTGAGTCCTCCATACATCATGTTTCTTTTCTTTTGTTTTCTTTTCTCTCTTTTGGAGAGGAGTTTTATTCCACAGGGTTTTCTCCTTTTCTCTGCTTGTGAGAGATTTTTTTCATTGTAAATGGGTACCTAACATGGCCTAGTAGCTGGGACCCATAGTCATAGTCTTTCAACGATTTGCATAACAATCTTCTCCCTAAGTTGCACTTAAGGGGGGGTGTTGGTGTGAATAATTGTCTTGTACCTAGCTTATTCATTCACTAGGTAATTAGGGGACATATTCACATGGTTAAGTCTACTTAGGATAAAATATTCTTTCTAGAACCTTAGTTGGCTTATCTAGAACTTATCTTATCTAGCTAGGATGCATCATCTCCTAGGTGATTAGGTTGTTGGTTGTCTCATGTCATAGGATTATGACATTTGTCAACATCATGTTCATTCCTATCTCTCAACCTTTCCCATATAAGCAAGGCATATCATGTACATTTTTATATATCAAGGAATAGCAATTCAGCCATTATTCAATCTTGCATTGTGAAGCAAGCTTTCTCACCATTCTCTCTCTTGTGGAAGTGGTTTTGGTCGCTACTAGTCTTGGGGGTGTTGAGGAGTCACCATTTACTCCTACAGATAGGTTCAATGGTAGTAAGTTGAACGACTCCATTAGGAAGGACCTCAATGACTTCATATGGTCCTAAACACCTTGTCTACAATTTTCCTGCATTGTCCTGATATCTTGAGTCATAGAGTAGGACCCAATCTCCTAGTTGGAATTTCTTGTCCTTGATAATTTTTCATGCCACTTGATTCTTTGATTATATACTACTTCTGTATGTTGTAGGGCTGCTCTCCTTATCTCATCCAAAGCATTTAGCTACATGATTCTTTCTCTTTGTGCCTCAGAAATATCCATCCACAAATCTATTGTAGTTCGCAGTCTTATATTCAAATTCAATGGGCATCACAAATGGAGTGAATCCTGTAGTTGTTTTCCAGGTTGTCCTATAGGCCCAAACAACTTCTGGTAACCTATTTTCCCAATCCTTTCTATGAATAGCTACCATTTTGGTTAGAATGGCTTCAATTTCTCTATTAGTCACTTCAACTTGGCCATTAGCTTGGGGGTGATAAGGAGTAGACTTTCAGTGCCTTATGTTGTACTCATTAACTAGTGTTGCAACAAGGGTTGATATGAATAGAGCCCCTTGATCAGTCACTATTTCTCTTGAGACTCCATATCTTGTGAAAATTTCCTCATAAAGAAATTCTACAACCTTGTTATCTCTTGCATGCTTCATGGCCTTAACTTCTACCCACTTTGTTACATACTCAGTGCATACCAATATATAAGACTTACTATTTGATGGAGGGTCAATGGGTCCCACAAAATCCAATGCCCACTTGTCAAAGGGAGTGATTACTACTTGAGAAAAAAGTGGCATCTCATTAGATCTGATTGGTCTTCCCATTCTTTGACATCTATCACATTTTCTGGTATACCTTCTTGCATCCTTATGGAGTGTTGGCCAGTAATACCCTATGTTAAAAACCTTCATTGTTGTCCTTTTGGCTGCAAAGTGTCCTCCACATGGTTTGTTGTGACATGCATGAAAAATTTCATATGTCTCATCTTCTCTCACATATCTCCTCATGACATGGTCTGGTCCAGTATAAAACAAGCATCTAGCAATCCAAGAGAAAGGAAAAGATTTTTCAATGAGTGCCCTTTTCTCTTTTGGAGAGAAGTGAGAAGGAACTCTACCTATGACCAAATAATTGGCTATGTTAGCATACCACGGTGTTTGTATACTAAGGGAGAATAGATACTCATTAGGAAAAGAGTCATCTATGGGCTAATTGTCTTCAGATGTACTCAACATTGAAAGAAAATCTGCAACATTGTCCTTCCCTTGCTTATCCACAATGGTCATATCAAACTCTTGCATCAAAAATAACCATCTTTCCAATCTACCTATGATCAAAGGTTTATTCATGAGCTATCTAATGGCTACATGATCAGTGTGCACAAATATTTGGTAGCCTGTTATGTAATGTCTAAATTTTTTTAGTGCATAGATTACTACCAACATTTCTTTCTCTATCACTGTATAATTGAATTCAGCTCCTTGTAAATTTTTGCTAACAAAGTAAATGGAATTTTCAACAACTCCTTTCTATCCTAAGACTACTCCTATGGCATAATATGATGCATTAGTATGGATGTGGAAAGGAAGCTCCCAATTAGGCCCTTTGAGTATAGGAGCATGAGTCAAAGCTGCCTTCAAGTCAGAAAATGCCTTGTCACAGGATTCAATCCACTGAAATTCAACATCTTTAGTGAGAAGAGTGTACAATGGTGTTGCTACCTTACTAAAATCCTTGATGAAATTTCTATAATATCTTGTATGACCAAAGAAACTCCTAATATCCTTATGTTTTGCAGGTGTGGGTAGATTTGTGATTACCTTAACCTTTGCAGGATCTACTTGAATTCCCTTGTGGGAGATGTAGTGGCCAAGAACTATGCCTTCCTACATCATCATGAAACACTTTTCACTGTTTAAGGGCAAGTTTTGGTCTTCACATCTCTGTAAGAATCTCTTAATATTTTCCAATGCTTGATTAAATTCAACACCATAAGTGGTAAATTCATCCATATAATTTTCCTTTCAATCATGAGAAATGCCTCAGAATATGCTAATGACTGCCCTCTGAAAAGTTGTAGGTGCATTGCATAAGCCAAATGGGAGTACTGAATAGGCATAGGTCCCCCATGGATAGGTAAATTTGGTCTTCTCCTACTCCTCTCATGCAATTTTGATTTGGGTCTAGCCATTGAATCCATCTAGAAAAGAAAAGTATTGCTTTCCTACAAGCGTGTCCAAAACTTGATCAATGAAGGGTAAGGGAAAGTGGTCCTTCTTGATGGCAGCATTAAGCCCCCTATAATCAACACAAACTTTCCACTTCCCTCCTTTCTTGGGCACAATCACTAATGGACACACCCACTACCTATCTGAAATGGAGTAGATAAATCATGCATCTAGTAATTTCTACAATTCTCCTTTCACAATTTCTCTTTGTGTGAAGTTAATTCTTCTATGTGGTTGTCTTACTGGGGTGTAATCATCTCTGACGTAAATTATGTGTGTACATATTCTAGGGTCCAATCCCTTCATATCATGATAATCCCATGCAAATGCATGTTGATGGCTCCTTAATAGGCTTTCTAATAACAATTGTTGTTCTTCATTTAATTTAATATTAACATTCAGATATTTTCCTTCTAACACCTGGACTTGTGTAGTTAACTCTATCATGGTTGCTTCATTTGCACATGGTACCTTTAGTTCATATGGAAAAAATGTATGGGACATACCTATTGCTATAGGAAGTCTGTCTACAAGAACAGTGGCTGCAGAAAGAGTGGTTGTAGGAAATTTTGTATCTTCCTTTTCTTCCTTCTTCTTGGAAACCTCCAATCTCTGAGGAAATGGTGGCTCTTGTTCAATTTGCTTGACTTGGACTAGTTCAAGATTTTTAGGTACTCTTGGATGAATGGGATCATTCAAAGGTTCCTCTTCCTCTTCCATAGGAATTTTAGTGATAATGAGCTTGGAAGGGGCTGGTAGAGTAGTTCCTGAATGCAAGTGGATGTCACTTACACTCATAGCATATGCATGGAATTGACTTGAATCAGTAGAGTAGGTAGGCTGATGTTGTGGTTTGTTATTTGGATTGGGTGTGGGTAGAGCTAGTAGCTGAGTAGGTTTAGGTGCATTTGAGTTTGGATTAGTAGGTGGAGGCATTATAGCAGGTTTTTGGGGCTTAGAAGGTGGTTGCATGTAACTGGTTGTCTGAGTAGGCCGTTCTTTTCCTCCTCTCCATTGATTTTCTTGCTACCAATTTCCTAGAGGTGGCTGCCAATGCCCTTGAAATTGCTACCAATTCCCCTAAGGTTTCTGCCACTGGGGTGGAGAATTCTGATGACTAGGCCAAGCATTTGGAGGGTTACTCCAAGGATGTGGTGGATATCCTCCATAACTGGATGGATATGGGGGTTTCCATTGGTTACCAGATGAATGGGAATTAAAATATGGCCCAACATAGGATAGTGGATCTAATGGCATACCTTGCCTTGGAGCCCAAGGCTTCCTTTGTGCAACGTAGTAGACTTGGTCTTCTTCAATATAGATTGGCTTGAACTCAGGTGGAATCTACTTGCTTTCAATATTGGCTACCATCTTGCATCTATAGTCCTTCTTCTTTTGTCTACAGTTGGGGCAATACTCTATCAACATTGCCTCTACCTTCTCTTGCTTCTTCTTGGCCTGAAGTGTATCTAGCTGAGTAGCTAGATTATTTATAATGTCTTGCTTGAAGTCTACCAACAAATGAGTAATCTCAATTCTTGAAACTCCACTAGTAGTTGACTTACCCATGGAAGATTGGTAAGTTCTCCCCTTCTTTGAAACATCCCTAGGGTAGTTCTGGCATATTTTCTTGATATCTACCCAAGGAACTTGGGAGATATCTCCTCCTCCCATGAGGTCCAAGGCATCACTTCAACTATCGTTGATTCCTCTTAGGAAAAGAAACTTTTTGTGAGTCTTCATTAAGTGTATGGGGTGGATATTCTTGTAGGAAGAACATAAACCTTACAATGTAATCTTCTAGGCTCTCATCTTCTTTTTGTTGCATCCTAAAAATGTCACCTCCTCTCATGTCACTGCCCCTGCAATATTCCTTGTCTTTCTCAAGAAATTTTATCTTCATTTCTTCCCAAGTTTCCACAGTATCTTTTCCTAGGCTCATGAACCAACTTAATGCAGCCTCTTTCAGAGTGGTAGGAAATAACTTAAGCCTATGGGCATCAGTAGTATAATCATAACTCTTGTAGAGTGTGTCAAACTCAAATAGAAAGGTATCAGGATCTTTTATGACAAGTCCATAAAACTTGGGGAGTGTTGAGGAAGGAATTTTCTTGATGTTGTCAACTTCATTCTAATGGGAAATGGGGAAAGGAAAAGTTGGTTGGTTAGGTCTATTCCTATTTGCATCACCCATGCCTGCTTGATGTAGTTCCAAAGCAAAAGGGTTCTCAAGCTGATTTTGGTCTTTGGAGGAGACTTCAGAGCTAGTCAAATCAAGATATATATCAGCAAAGGGGTGTGGATCTTCTTCTTCTTCTCTTGGTATGTTCTGATATTCAACTAGCTAGAATGTATTAGGATTGTTAGGAAGGAATCTCCCATAAGCATCCCTTCTCCTTCCTCTATGCATGCGGTATCACTCACTATCAGTCAACTCACACAAAGAATTGGTAAAGAATAAGGGGGGACATTACTTCCTAAATGAGGATATCCTAAGAACAACTCCTAAAATATTACAACAAGAAAAACTATCAATGACTCCAAAAGACTCCCTAGTTTGACACAATCCCCGACAACGGTGCCAAAAATGTTGGCCTCCTACAATGATTTAATAACTAAGACCTTACAACCATGATTCAAAGATTGGACATCTAACCTGAATATCTATTTCAATCATCATGAAGGTGCATTTAACTTGTCCAGGGACATGGACTTGAAATGGGTCAACACAATATGTGCACTAGGAACTCAAAGTAGCCATTTCATTCTACAACTAAGGAACACATAATGTTGAAAGTAAATTTCTTAGAAGGGAATACCATAAATACCAATCATCAACTGAAAACTACATCAAACTAAAATGCATAACAAGAATGAAAATTTGAGCAACGAATAGGGCACTACTCTGTCTGCTTTGGCTGCAGGAACAGTCACATAATGGAATTCTAGTGGCTGTAGGAATAGTCGATGCCAAATTTCTAACTAATTACTAAACAATGAGTAATACTAAACTAATGCTAAACTAAGAAGATGAATTACTCACCAAGTGGGCCAGCTTTGACAAGTATCATCTAAAACTAATGAGAACTCAAATGCTCGAACTCATAACTTTATTTTATTCACTATAAATCATGAGTACAAAAGAGTAGTGTATTTGTATTACTAGAAACTTGAGAGTGCAAGTACAATATTAAATCATACAAACCTCCTAAGGAAGGAGCATCAGATCTTTATTTATACTACTAGCTAAACAAGGCAGTCAACTCCATGACTAGGAGGATGCCATTTAGGGAAAATAGAGAAAATGGAGTGATGTCAGTTATGCGTGCATGGAATCTAGTCAGACATGCAGGTCCAAACATAGATTTAGCACAATAGTAACACCCACGCATGCTCAATCATTAAATTCCACTATGAGGAAATTACATTCAGTTGCATGAAGAATCTTTTGTCGTCGACCTTCTTTGACTTTGAGTGATTCCTTTGCTAGATGTTATGGTGCATGCCTAGCTGGTAGTGTCTTCCTCAACTTAGCACATTAAATCTACATGACAATGTCAGTAGACACAAGAACTGCACATCTATAACCACCTTAAGGAACATTCATTAACCACATGCAAAATCAATATATATAATCCACATAATATTCCATTGTCATTAAAACTTCCAGAGATAGGATTTAAGTCCAATGTCTATGCTTTGAGGGAAACATTATGAAAATACCAACACTTAGCATCAAAGTCCATGACAAATCTCAGCAAATAAACTATAGATTCTACCCAAAATTGGACCAAAAACTAGGCTCATCAGGTATAATCAAATCCCATCCCTTGGGCTTATCTCCTACTAAGCATCTCATCATTTTACCCAAACTCCTATTCACCACCTTTGTTTGTCCATCAATCTATGGATAGTGTGCAGAACTAAACTTCAAATCTTTCTTCAACTTCTTCCATAATGTCATCCAAAATAACCAACAAATTTGGTATCTCTTTCTGAAACTATACTCTTCGACAGACCATGTAGTCTCACCACCTCTTTGAAAAAGAACTCTACAATATGAACATCACTAGTTTTATCACATGGAATGAAATGTGCCATCTTTGAAAATCTATCCACCACCACAAATATGGAATCATTCACTCTCTGTGTTTGTGGCAAGCCAAGAACAAAATCCATACTAATATCCTCCCAAGGCCTCTTAGGTACATGTAATGGCTGATATAATCCAATATTCTGACTTGTTCCTTTTTCCATTTGACATACTTTACAAATTTATACAAACTTCATATCTTGTTGTAACTATGGCCAGTAATAATTCTCACTAACAAGAGCAATGGTCTTATCTCAACAAAAATGTCCAACCAATCCTCCACTATGCTTCTCCTTGATTAGATTCTCTCATAGAAATTCCTGGAATGCACAATTGGCTTCCTCTAAACAACATCCCATCTTAGATTAAGAAATCCAACCATCTTTTCCTATCTAATGTAACAGGTTCCAAACAAGCCTTCCAAGATTTTACAAAGTCTAGATCTTTAGGATACAAAATTTTGAGTTCATTGAACCCAAAACCTCTATATTCATCTCTATCAATAAAGTTTTCCTTCTACTTAAGGCATCTACAACTCTGTTTGACCTTCCACTCCTGTGCTTCAAAAGAAAAATATAACTCTGCAAAAATTTGACCCATTTTAAGTGCCTTTGATTTAACTTTCCTTGACTATTGAGATACTACAAAGCTTGGTGATTAGTGTATAAAACAAATTCTTTTGGCAACAAATAGCGTCTCCATTTATTTAAAGCCTGAACTATAGCATAAAACTCTTGATCATAGAAAAAAAATTCTTCTTAACATCATTTAACTTCTCACTAAAATAGGTAATAGGCTTACCTTCTTAACTAAAAATAGCTCCTATGGTAGTGCCACTAGCATCTCAATCTACCTGAAAGACCTTATTGAAATCTGGAAGTGCCAAAATAGGATTTTTTCTAACTTTCTTCTCCAATATATCAAAATTTGGCTTCTCTTGTAGTCCACTTAAACTCATTTCTATCCCCTCTCATTGCTTCAATTAGAGGCACACAAATACCTAAAGTACTCAATAAACTTTCTGTAAAAACTTGCTAGACCATGAAATGATCTTACCTCTATAACATTCCTTAGGGTAGGCCATTCAATGATAGCTCTCACTTGCTCTAGATCCATTTTAAAACCCTCTACTAAGACAACAAATCCCAAATACATCAATTCTCTCTTCACAAAACTACATTTCTTAAAATAAATCAATAACTTCTCCTTCCTTCGCTTCTCAAAAAATATTTAGATATGCATCAAGTACTCCTCCAATGTCATATTGAAAATAAAAATATCATCCAAATAAACAATAACAAATTTTCCTAAAAATTATTTCAATACCTCATTCATAAGCCGCATAAATGTGCTTGGTGCATTGGTTAGCCCAAAAGGCATGAATAACCACTCGTACAATCCCTCCTTGGTTTTAAAGGCTATCTTCCATTCATCTCCTTCTCTAATCCATATATGGTGATATCCACTCTTCAAATCTATCTTCGTGAATTACTCAGCTCCACTCAAACAATCCATAATGTCATTCATTCTTGGCAAGGGAAATTTATACTTGATGGTGATCTTGTTGATGGCCCTAGAATCTGTACACATCTGTCATTCCCCATCCTTCTTTGGTGTTAGTACTGTAGGTACTACACATAGACTCAAATTCTCTCTAATCAATCCCTTTCAAAACAAATCTTGCACTTGTTTGTTCAACTTTTCACTTTTTGTTGGAGTCATATGATGAGCTACCTTATTCAACAAACTGGCTCCAGGAATCAAGTCCATTTGATGACTAATCTTTCTTACTAGAGGAAAACCTCAACTCATTCAACATATTTGAAGCCTCTACATCTACCTCATTAGTATCCTCTTTATCAACTCTAGGGATCAATACAAAACACATATGCTCATGCCTCATACCTTCGAGGAATTTTCTTCCATCAACCAAAAATATTCTTTAATTACGGCATACATTTTCCTCTGCCTCTTTCAAGAGCTTCAACTTATAATGAACTCCATCCTTTGTCAAAGAATAGGTGTTGGCATGTCCATCATGTACTGCTCGTCGATCAAACTACCATAGTATTCCTAACAAGATATGACAAACATCAATAGGCATAATATCACACAATACCTTATCATGGTAATTTCCAATCTTGAACTTTACCAAACATTGTTCATTTACCAAAGCCTTATGGTCCTTTTGCAACCAAGAAATCTGGTATGGATTCAGATTCCTTCTTCTCTCCAACTACAACTTACTAACCATCTCTTTTGTAACAAGGTTATCAATACTACCTCCATTAATAATAACATTGTAAACTTTACCTTCACACTTACATTTGATGTGAAACCAATTCTTCCTTTGAGTTGGTTCCTACTCCTTATTCAGCAAGGCTCTTCTAGTGACAAAAACCTCTCCTCTTTCTACATCCTCAGAATGTGAACTCAACATCTTCATCTACATGAACAACTCATGTGTTACCCTCAGGTCTTTTATTTTTCCTTCCTTGATGTTGAGGACACTCACAAGCTCTATTTCCTTCTTCTCCACACTGGAAACAAGTTCCATGGAAGCCTCCTCTTCTTAGTCCTCATCCATATCTTCCTCTTCCTCTTTGCTCTCCATTATTATAATCACAAGGCTAGTAGGTGTTATCTCCTTTCTAGTTTTGGCTACTACTGGAGCCTTCACCCTTCTTTTTCTCTTCATTTTGAACTCCATATGACCATCCACCGGTCGTTCCTCCACAACCTCCACCTCATTGTTTGTTCTCAAACCTCTTGTTCAGTCATTCTTCAAACTTTAGAGAAAACTGATAAGTGTCCACAATGGTGGTCTTTCTTACCAATGCTAATTCTTCTTGTATGCTTGGCTTCAACCCATTAATATAATGAGAAAATTTCTCTTTATTTGCCTTAGAATTCCTTATCAAAATCAAGACCTTTTGAAATTCCCCTATGTATTCTTCCACTGTCCTTGTTCCTTTCCTCAAGCTCTGCATCTTCTTGAGCAGCTCCAACTTGTAATCGATTGGAATAAATTGTTTCTTCAATTTTGACACCATTATGTTCCATCTGAAAATTTTATCTTTCCCTTGTCTTCCTCTTTCTAACTGAACCTCTTTCCACCATATACTAGCATGACCTTTCAATTTTTTCTTTGTAAACCTCACTTTGTGAGGATCTTCAATCCCCTCAAACTTAAAAAATTCCTCCATGTCATTGATCCAATCGATCAATTCTTCAAGATTCAGACTTCCACTAAAAGTTGAAACCTCCATTTTAGGTCTCTTCCTAATGTTTGAAATCGCTCACAACAATCTTCTTTCTCTATGATCCATCGGATCCTTCTCTTCCTCTTCAATTTCCTCTTCTATTTCATCTTCACTGTCATCTCTTTCTTGATGCACATCTCTTCTTCGAACCTCTTGCTACAAGGTTTCTAATTTCCTTCTAAGGGCTCTGATTTCATCTCCAAGTGGATCTCTTCCTCCACAACCTCATCCTCTACCTCTGCCATGTTGATCAAGTCTTTGAGGTATCTTGAACTCAATGCACACTCATAGGTCTTGTTGCAACTGCCTCACATTCGGTGATCTATTACAAACATAGGAACTACTACTATAATACCACTTGATGAGTGACACACCACCCGAAACCCACATAAATCACAACAATAAATACCAACACAAAATATGCAAGACAAAAAAGAAAAATCACTTTCAATAATTTTCAAAAAATGAAATTACATATTCAAAATTTACATGCCATAGCCTCATGGGCTTGGTTCATTACACCAAAATCAACTCTAAAAAATATATATATTATTCGAAGCCACAATCTACACTAATGGAGCCATTCCTACAACCCCCCACTTAACCCTTTTTATTTTATTCCAATAACCACCCTAGAATGTTCTAGAATGTTGAGCTTTCCCTTTTGTTTTGGCACCAAAATTCCTATCGTTTGATTTCTGACCTAGGAAGAAATTTTGATGAAATTCACTCTTTAGAGGGGAAAATTTGCAAGGCCATAACTTTTTATTTGGGCGTCTAATTTTCTATCATTACATATCATTGGAAAGCTTTCGAAGAGATCTACAATGTGCAAACCATCATAGGTCAATTCATTAACTTTTTGAGTTGTTTCAAGTCCTCTAAAATCTTAATATTTGAATTTCAAGTTGCATTGGAGAAATTTCCTAAGATGGAAACTTTAATTTCTCCCACCGTATAGGGTATTGAGACGATTCTTTCATGGCCAAAAAAATTTTTTAGTTCTGCTCCTTGGGGTAAATTTTTAGGTCCATATGAGCCCATTTAAGTTGACTTACTAAAAATAGTAAAACCTCATTTTTCAATATTTTTTATGCTTGACTATCTTACACCCTTTAAGTGCCATCATGGGATTCAAAACAGCTAAAGAAACTAGAGAAAACATTTTTTTGGGTGATGAAAGATTTTCCTACACTGTTGGATGCTCCTACATCATCCACACTTATCTCCAACAATTTACCTTGCTTATATACCATCCTTGACCTAAACAATCTCAATTAAGTCGACCTTAATGAAATGTACACACCTAAAACATGCAACACCAAAATAGGTTTGCACCAAACACTTCCATGGTGGAAAGAAGTGAAGGACGAACACACCAAGGGTTAACTAGGACCCAAATCCACATCACCACACTAGCACTCTAGGTCAACCAAACCTAAACTAACACTACAAGTGACCACATGCATGCTTCTCTAGGTCATGCAGACCATGCAACAACACTTCATAACATTGACACAACATCTTAGAATATTCCAACATCATCAAAATATTATCCGACTCTGACACAACCACCTAAAATTGAGAACACCAATATTTTATGCAATCAGACACACTACCACATAACACAACTCACTAACCATCCTTGCGAAACACCACAACACCTAACACCTCAAGGGAATGAAGTTAAAGACAATATAAAATCATTCCCAAATATGAAAGATAAGAAACCTTATTATAGAGAAATGTCGAGCAATCACATTTCTCCCAGACAAACCTTCTACACATACAGATAAACTGTCAAACACAACTTTCATTTAAGAATTATTCAAAACCTAAAACTCTAGATATAGAACCTCTGAACACTTTTGATCATCATATCCAAACCATACAAGCATATCTTTAACCATGAATAAATATGGAGCACGACTCTAAACACATTGAGCTATCACATTGCACACTCTTTTATTCAAATATTCTCAAAAACACTTGGAAACCAAGTGAACTTACTACAACTGCAACTCTTATCCATCAACACAACAATGAAACCACTGATAACAACACCACAACACCTTCTTATCAAACCAAAACACATCCATACTAGCACAAGCACTTGACAACACCAACAATCTACATGCTTATATCAGTGACCACCACCAACAACTGTTGATATCAATGTCAACACCAACAAGATACTTGCAACAAAACCTACCTATGAAAGAATGATTTTGACTAACATTTATGTCTAACAAACATTCAATATAAACATATAGTGAACTTCAATTTGGAGAGCACTCACATATTCACATTATCGAATCAAGGGACACTCTCTAAGAAATGTTGTAACAAACAAAAAATATTAAAGAAAAATCATACTCCTATAAGCTAAAGGTAATGACCAATTAACTCTTTAGTGTAGAAAGCCAAAATGGTTAATTCTATACTAGTAACCTAAAGGATATTTACAAGAGTGGACAACCATTTTTTATACAACCACAAGATTCTTGTGCAATTGCAACTAAACAATATCAATGATATTAATATAAAAAAGGGTATGTGCAGGATCATCACGGAAAAAACAAGCCCTTAAGTGGCAATGAAAATTCAAAAAAATCAGAGTTAGGAAACTTGATATAAAAATTTGAATAAGATATCTATATTATTTCAAAAATATGTAAGTATAGAATCTTTGAAAAATTGAATGTAGTTTCTAAACTACTAGGTTTTTTTTTTAAATCTCTTTAGTGAAAATTTTAAATTTCAATGTAGTAGTACTTAAATTTTAGGGAAAAAATAAGTAGGTGTCTGTTCGACCACCCTAACCACAATAAAATGATAATATTGTTTTATAAGATTTTAAATATAAGTAGAGGAATCATGTCATGATGTGATGCGTATTTTTTTGTAATTTTTTCCAAGTAATAATTAATTATAATTTTTTTATTACAAATTTTAAAAAATATAAAAAAACGTATGTCTAACCACCTTAACTTGGTCAAAAATTCATGAAATTCATTTTTTTCAATCCTATAGTATGGAAGCATAGAATGTGACACATGTTTTGGATTCAAAAAATGTGATACCATTTGAAAGATATAGATATTTTCAATTAGCCTATCAATCAGGACTTTAGTCGACTTCTAATAGAAAATGAATAATAATTATTTATTAAATTCACAGTAAAGCATAATTTATATTGGTGGAAAGTTGAGAATCTCCTTTAGAAACCCTTTTCGTTTCATCAATTTTGGGTAAAAAAAGTCGCCATCCATATGGGTGAAGTCTAGAAAAGCAAGGTAAGCTATTAAACATGTTTTTTGTGTTGACTTCTTAGGATTGGCATGTCCTAACCAAATTCCAAACCAAGCCTGAGGCTAACCCCTAGGCAGTAAGGTTTGTGTCAAAAATATCAAATATCCAATTTGAATCAGATATCCAATTTATATTATATATGATTTTAAAAAATGTTATACAGATTATAATATATGATTTAAAAAATGCAATAAATAGTTTATAGTTTATTTTAATATATCTAGTTTAGAATATACAATATAGTTTATAATTTAATATATAATATAAAATTTATGATAATCTCTTACAAAATTATGTATTTAATATATAATTGTAGACACAAAATATACAGATTGATATCACACTCGATCTGGATCTACTAACATCGCCTCATCCTGAATTATCCCTCTATCTAACTATTTAATCGAATAGCCTTATTTGATTAAATTCATCATAATTCCCCTTTTAATTAAATCCCTCGATTTAATTAAATCATCGTCTCTATGTAATTGGCTAGGTCATTTCATCTTCCTATCTTTATTTAATTAAATAATCCATATTATTTGATTAAATCTATAAAGTTCATCTAATTAAATTAAATAAATCAAACATTTATCTAATTTAATCTAACATCACCCCTTTGGTTAAATAAATCAAAAAAATATTTATTTAACTAAGTCTAAATCATTCTCTTCTCATTTTGAGTTATTTAAATCCTAAAATCTAAGTCAAAATGGTCAAATCAACTAACATCATTTAAATTAATCAAATCATGATTAATGCTAATCCTAATCACTCAAATCCTCTAGATTTTGCAACTTGCACATGAAAATCAATTTAATTGATTTATAAATCATCTATTTTCATTTAAAAAAGGCATCAAAGATGGAATATTCTTCAAATTTGAAATCTATCCCCAAAATGACTTGTCCATCCAACAAAGCATTTAAAGCTATTACATTGTCTCTTACATGTCTCCCAATTGGCATTTAACTCATCTTTCATCCCCCCTAAACATGTCATTTCATCAAAGTCAAATTTCAAACTTGCACATTGATCAAAATGTGCTCATCATCCATCCACTCACAGGTTGACAAGTGGCACTTTGCTATTGGCTAATTCTTAGTCCCACATTGCTCTATTTTGAATATTCATCCATCTTAGCATTCTATAAATAAGAGGCTAATCTCCTCATTTGATCATCCAAAATTTGAGTAAACTTACTATGCTCAAATCTTTAGCAATTTTCATCCATACTTTTGAATCCATAGCTAGGTTATGCAGATTTTTCATCATGGAGCACACTTGAATCTTCAACAAAGTGGATCACCATCACCATTCATCATCAAAGCTTGCAAAGGAGTTGAGAAAAGGCCAATTTTCACATCAAATTGGCACCAACTCCCCCATAAGATCAAGAGTTTGCATATTCTCAATAGGATTTAGCTTATTTTCATCTTATTTCATTGTGTTATTGTTTTATTTCTATTTTGAATATGGTTAAATGGATTTTATGGGGAACCTTTATTCTCACTTGCATTTGATCTATTAATGTGTTCATTTATTGTATTCTTGTAGGTATAGGATCTTGGTTCACATTTTGGCGTTAGGAGGGTCTATCGAAAGATCAAATCACGTTTTTTGAGAAAATTCTATGGTTTTTGAGGTTTTTGGTGTTTACAGCAAACAAAACCGCTCACAGTCCAGTGTCGCCATACAGATCCGCTAAAAAATTCAAACTACACCGCTGGAATCAAACTGCACCGCCAAGAATCAAACTGCACTGCTAGAGTCTCTAGCGTTGCCATATAGCACTGCTACAAAATCAAACAGAGCCGCCATCACAAACAAAATCGCTTGAATTTCATTCTTTTTCATGCAAACTTAAAATGGCCATATCTTGGTCATTTTTTTCTCTTTTTCGAAGTTTTTTTTTTGAAATGGGGTAGAATTTCATAATATATCCAATGGTGTAGGTTATTATTAACTTTTATAGAGTTAAAATTTTCAAATTTTCACTTAATGTCAAATCACAATGAAACTTGGTCTAAATTTTAGAGTTTTTATGCTTAATCATTTATATAACCTTCATATCTTCTTGTTTTTTGATGTCATCTAACATTTGGAGCTTGTATTGTAGGTTTTAAAGGATCATGGAGCATGGAAGTCAAAGAAAAAATCATTATCACATCATTGTATCAAGTGTTTTTGAACACTTTGGGGAGCAATTATAATCCCACTTCTAAGGATTTTACCCCTTGAAGCTTTTAGGACCTACTAAATTTATTTTGGGATCTAAAAAGAACATTTTAATTTTTTGCTACAAAGGGATAAAATGAACTTTAGGACAAACTCACTAGATTTCATTTGGGGCTAACAATTGAACAAGGAAAATTCCACACTTACTTTGGTGCTTTTAAAATGAACTCACAATTGCTTTGAAAGGTTAAAATGAACATGTGCAACTTTGCTTTTGTGAGTACTTACTTAAACTAACATCATCACAAAGGATGTATGTGCTTCTCTCGCACTTTATAGTGATCTTGAGAATCAAAAGGCCTTTTTATGATCTTAGGTTGAGATAAAGTAATTACCTCCACACTTCGTTTTGGGCTTAAAATTGAACAAAAACTTACGTGAGTGTGAGTAGAGCATTATTGCATACATTCTCTCTCTTTGTGTCGCAAACAAAGATTGATCAAGTTATAGATATTGTCTTTATTTGCTTTTGTTTATGTTAGAGGGTCTTCCTTGGGGAAAAAGTACTCACCCAAGGGAACGACTCAACTGGTAACACTCTAAAGTCAAGAGTATTTCCAACTGGGATATAAATGTGGGTATTGGGATAAACGCCAATATCACGGGGTTGGCTCCAACGAGATGGATCTGAAAAGGGACTCTCACCATATGGGTCAATCTCCACAAACGAAAAGTCCTAATTAAAACCCATGTTTTAGAATTGCCAAAATTCTTGATCTATTTGTTGGTGCAAGAATGGTCGTTCTGAAGCCGCCCCACACTTTTACGGTCTTTTATTAGAAATGGAAAGCATGCCATAGGAGTTTCATGGGTGTTGATGCTTGGCTGCCTCATATAAGTGAGTGCTATGGAGGGGAGCCAATGGGGTCAAGCATCTAACCATTCACTAAAGATAAGCATAGCTAGACTTTTCCAAGTGGGGACTCAACAAATATTGTCTTTCATATCCATAGGGTTGTACTTATTCTTGGTTACAAAATACTTTTCTTGTTTGAAAACATCTTGGAAACAAACACTTAAACATCATCATCAAAATTTCAAACCCTTTAGGAGACAAATGCAATTGACCCAATTCATGTGTTATTGCTTGCCCTTGGGATTTTATCCTTAGAGGTTTCTAAACATTTGGATTACATCTCAATTTTTCTACTAAAGATCAACAATAGGTAACCCTTGCCTTGGATTCATTAAATTTCCACATAACATACTTTGTGGAATTCGAAGAAATTAAGATATTAGAAATCTAGTTTGGAAAACCTAATCAAAGTTTTGTCGTAAAAGCAATTCACTAATCAAGATGAAATCAATTGAACCCCACACATGTGATTGTGTATCTTTTGTCTTATGGTCTTTTGAGTAAACATTGATCTTTTTGGTTTGAAGGGAAAAGCATGATCTTCAAAACCTTGGCCTTGTAAACAAGTCCTTCTTAGGTTTATTTAGGATCAAAATCAAACACTTCATCCATTTCAAACATTTATCATCCCATCCCACTAGAAACTTTGTATCTTTGGAAACATCATTATCTAGACTTGGGTACATCCTTAAAACAAATCAAAATCACCTTGTTTAGTTAGGAGTATGGGAATGCATCCTTTCTCATACCTCTAGTTAAATTAGCATCCCTTTGAACAATTTTATCCTAAATATCACACCCAACATATAAGGGTTTACAAGTTCATTATCCAATCAAACCAATCAAAATCAAACCCTAAGTCTAGCATTGATCCAAAGTCCCTAAACGTTCAACACTCATATCATTCACCCCTTTTCATCTTTCATCTCATCATTGGTCCTAAACACCTTAGAGATCACTTTTGTAACAAGATCAAAACACAAGATGAATATGGAATATAAACTTGATCCATACATCATGAGTAATCCAAGTCAACCAAACTATCAAAGCCTTACAATGCCAATTGATTTTCAAAACTCGCATTTATTCAATCCATACATGGGATCATTATCTCCAACAAGCCTCAATGGTACAAAAAATGGGAGTCTACCCAATCTAAATCTTGTAACACCTTTTTCGATGGTAGATTTAAACCCAAGTCCAACATTGCAACAAAATACTCAATGCATGAGTCTTCAAAAAAACAACATTATCCCACCAAATCCATACATGCCAAAAGTGAATATACCAAGTACAAGATTACCAAACATGAATCCACACTTGGAAGAATTTGGGATAAATATGTTTGCAAATCATACAAATGTGGTTCAAAGTCCAAACAAGATGTTAACAACTCCATGTATTAATCCAAGTCAAGGTAACACCATGCAAAATCAAAGTTACCTAAATCAAGGCAATGTGATTTCCAACACCAACAATGTTCAATTTCAACCTATCATGCCAAATCTAAACATCATCCCAAATTAGAACATTGTCCAAAATCAATTTTTCCATGATCCCATTCAAAGACCACAAGTATGCATCCCAAATCTGCTTGAACAAAAACCAAATCAACTATATCAAGGGAGTCAAGATCAAAATCAAGATCAAATTTGGCGAGATCAAATTGCTACACTTACCAAAATAGTTGATTCATTGCACCAAGAGACATCTCCACCACCTTTATCCATATCAACATAATTCCTTGGTTTAGGGCTCCCCCCTTTACCTAGCACCAATCACTCCATCCAAATCAATCCACCTAACACCAATCAAGCCATCACATCAAATCCTTTGAATATACCATCAACATCGCAACAATAGATTGTATCTAATCAAATGACAACATCAATCCTAACAAATCAAAATATGGTCTCCCAAGGATCTATCACCTTAGTCATTCTGACTATTCCTATCACCTCGATCACTCCAACCACCCCTATCACACCCATCATATCTCAAACCTTAACGATCACTCCAAATGTATCTCAACGACGTCACTACATCCAACATGATTCCAAAACCACCATTTCCATCATCACCTACACCACTCCTTGGCTTAGGACTTCCCCCTTTACCAAGTAGCAATCAAACCAACATTCCAAACATCAATCAAAATATCACACCAAACTTTCAGAACTTGTTGTCGACATCGTAACAACAGACGACAAATGCACAATAAATCACAATATCATCAACCACCCCCATAAATATCTCAAAACATGGTCTCTCAAGGACCAATCACATCAATTACACTATCCACCACTCAAATACCAATCATTAATATGATGACACCTCTTATCACCACAACAAGCACTATTCCAAAACCACCTCCGCCACCACCACCACCCAAACCAAATGTAGCAAGACAATATAACATTACGCTAAAAGCTCACCAGGACTACCAAAAGGCCATCCAATAATATCTAGCCATGCAACAAGCAGTACAAGCTCAACAAGCCTCTCAAGTTGTGCAAGTTTCTCAAGCTACCCAACAAACGCAAGCACAAACACGAAAAATGATAACTATTGGGGACAATAATCAGGATTCGACTAATGACCATGTTGAAAATGTCTCTACATCACCTAATGAGTTAGAGGGCATATCTCAAGAATTCATTCCAAATCATGATCAACATATTTCACCAAAGTCTAACAATAGTCCTTTCCAAGACATATTGACATCCTTCGACCTCATGGTTGCAGATATTGAAGGAATCTTGAACTCAACGTTTGATCCAAGTGCACTAAAAAATGAAGAGGATATTGAGCCAATTTTCATACCTAATGACAACATCCAAGAACCTTTTATAAGTAATCCATCCTTTGAAACTAACCCATGTCAAGAAATTGATCCAAAGCATGTTGAAAGCAACTCTGAAATCATTCAAGATCAAGAATTTCTATCTCCAAGATACTACAATGATCTCATGGAAACTATCCTATCTATGCAAGATGCACATACTCCATCTACCCATGAGATGCTTTCTATGGATGGACACATAGATGATCTTCATTCAGAACAAGATTCCTTTACTCCTAACATTATTACACAAAAAGAGTGGGTTATCGATTCCTACAATCAGACTGAGTTGTCAACATCAGGATCGAATATATTCCAAATTCAAACTAAGGACATTATGAATAAATATATCCAGAATTATCCACTCAAGGAAACGGGTCAAAAAGAATAGAATATTCCAAAGTCAACAGAACAACAAATTCCAATAGCATCATCTACAGTGGTCATTTATTAGAGAATACACTATAAACAAGAGCTCTTGGAACAAGAAGAATCAAAGCATGAAGGTACTACTTCCACAATACTAGGGGCAACTTCATCTAGTGTAAATGTCAACATAGGGAGCATGAACAATCCTTATGATGAAATCGATGCCAATACTACAACCAGTCACATCATGAATCTTCATCCACCCATCACCCCATCCACAAATTGGGACCAACATCAAAAGAAAGTTTTGAATCAAAGAACAAAGAATGTTATCAAAGAAAACGAATCCAAAGAGCATATTGAACAAAACAAACACATATGGATACCAAAGAATACAAAGAAAGATTATCCCTATCAAACTCCATTAGTCAAAGAAACTATGGGGCAAAATAAAAAAGGGAAAACTATCCATCAAAGATGTCCATAAAGGAAAAAGTAGGCTTCCCAAGCAAGATACAAAGTATATCAAGCAGTTGGTCCTAATTTCACACACACTTCCGTACCCACCCATCATTTCTCATCTTCCCAAGTTTGGAGAGTCAAAGGTTCCAAACTATCAACCAATCCATATTTTATCCATAAACACACTCCATCCATGCCTCCACATATAATATCCAATTCTCACATTGACCATGTATTGGAAACGACCCTTCATCATAAGGATTATGAAGGCACTCTATCACGATGTGCGCACAGAGACAAAGTTAACCCTGGTATCAATAAAGTAGATAAAGAATTCCAAAAGTTGCATTCAAGTGCACCTATCTTAGCAAAACAACTTCTTCAAGCAGGCTATCAATGGCACATCATGACAGAAGCATCTACATGAGCAGCACCTTGTGGTTCAGCATGAGCTTTAAATCTTTCATAGAAAAATACAAAAAATATGAAAATCCAAAAAAAAAAATTAAAAAAGGGATTGAAAACAATAAAGAAAAAACCGTCCTATAGTGAAAACCACTTCGTTGGCACTTTGGGCAGGTACCATGATGAAAACCTGGAAAACATGCATCATGTGTAGAATCGAGCATCTACATGCACTAGTTCAGGTGAAAGCATCTTATCCCATCCATAATAAATCCATTTCATCCATGAACCATTTATCCAATCCATTTGCATCCATAGTCCAAATTATCTTGATCTTGGTAAAAGTTTGGTGCACACTTTACACTTGCTTATGGTAAATATCTTGACATGGGTCATTTTCATTGATCCCATCCTACCCAACATTATCTGAGCCATGAAGCATTATCCAAATGAGCATTCTTTATTTGAACACCTTATCTTATCACAAGATAATTCATATCCCTCCATCCATACACCTATCCAAACATCCACCCATGGTATTCCATACATTTCTAGACACTGGGGGCAAATATTTACATCTTGCTTCAAGAATAAATCTTGATCTATATCCTCCAACTTATGTGGTGATCTAAACATTGGTAAACATGAGATCAAACTGGAAAAATCATTTGTGATACAGAATCCAAATCAATAGCTCATGACACATTTTTATGAGAAGACATTCCTTATGAAGCTTCATCTTTCATTGGGCATCAATCCAAACAATAAATATCAATCGCATCTAAATTTCATTTCAAACGTCACATCCAATCATCCAAACAAATTTTGTTCCAAATCAAGCTTCAAAAAACCTAATCAATCAAGTCCAATCAATCCATAATCTTGGGATATCCTTCCTAATCATTGTGTTGCTTAACACTATCCTTGCATTGTTGTGCATTCTCAACAATGTTATCATCATCATCAATCCATTGATTCAATCAATCAACCTTAGCTTGGTTTTCAATAAAATCCCAAAATAGATCACTGATATTGTCACACACATCCATATCCAAATTGTCAAAATCCTACGAAAAATCCAAAAACATTCAAAACATGCGAAAAATCCAAAAACACTCAAAAAGTAAAATAAAATAAAATAAAAAACATGCCATCCAAACTATGTCGTCTCTGAGCTTAACATAGGAAAGGCTAATCTTTGATCAGCCCCCGAGACACAAAAATCCAAAACCATCAAAAATCACAACAAAATCCATAAACATCCATAAAATCTCAGAAAAACCCAAAACATTCAAAAAATAAAAAATTGAAACATTTGAAAATCTCAAAAAATATCAAAAACAGCCTCAAAACATTGCAAAAAGTCAAAAACATCCAAATATTTGAAAAAATCCATCTGTCTCATTTCATTTTCACCTGCAATAATCAATCATGCATAATAAACTGATCATCACCTTCATCCTTTGGCAACATAAATAGAAACAATCACAACAATCAATAAAAGCAAACTACAAACCTTTAAATGCAAAATCAAACTCTTTATCATTCACAAACATGTAAATCAACTTTATATCAACAACTTATCAATCAAATTATCAACCCATCATCATCCTGTACAATGCATGTCCTAGGATATATCGTTCTGACAATCGGCATCATTTTGGATATCACCTTGGATTCTTATTCTATCAAAACACATCCCTTTGGTTGAAGGCGTGAAGAACATTGGCTTTTTTGTGTACTTGATCTTTTCTTTTGATTTATCTTATTGTGCTCATTCCAAGGACCTCTCAATGATGTCCCCAAAAAAGAGATTGAGAGAGATAGGAATGGGGAAACAATCATTATATTTTTATCTATTGTGCTTGTTGGATGTTCTTGTAATATAACTTGGCGAATACTTGCTTTGTTAGGTACATCCTAGCAAGGTTTCTGTATGTCAAGTGTGAACAAGAATACTCCTATTTTTTTCGAGTCAAATTCCATCACTAGGTACAACACCATCTTGGTTCTCTATACCTTGATGCATCGTATCTAGGTGTGTTATCAAACAATAAGGTAATTGGCCCTTTTAAAATCCCAACTCCTTTGCAAGCAAATCATCATCATCATCATCTTATGTCTTGTTGGAATCTCTTGTTTTCTTCTATCTCTTATTTTTCATGCTAACATGGTACCATGGCAGTTAATCATAAATCATCACCATTGCATCTATCTTGCATTCACAAAACTGTCAACATACTGCATAATGCATATCATATCATATAGAAAGCATTAATCATACCATATGCATTCATCCCCATCAATGCATAATATAGATTGGTTATTCTAAGAATTTCATAAACCATACATCTATCACCATACACATAATCATAAAAGCATCATCATATCATATCATGTGCATTCATATCATCCATTCATCATTATATCATCCATTACATATAAACATCATAATCATCTCATCATCAATAATGTCACTGTCATGGTACAAATCAGGATCAAGTGTGTGTAATATATCAAAATAGGCATAAGGCTAGCCATGGTTGATGACTGTCTACATCATCAAATCTGTCTACATCAAATATTTGAGTTGAATTGATCTTGAACCTCTTTTTCAAGAGATCAACCCTCAAATCAAACCTCTTCGCCCGATCTCTCAAGGGGGCAGTATACCAATGTAATTCTTTTCACTGGGGCAATATGTTAGGGTTAGAAAGGAAGATATCTAACAATTAAATGCATATTTAAGTAATAAACAGAAAAAATAAAACACACACAAAATAAATCATAACACAGAGAATTTAACGTGGTTCACCCAGTCCGGGCTACACCCACCAAATTGCAGCCATCCAATACTTTTATTATCCAGTGTAAAACCTATTACAATCTTGTGAATAATCGTGTTTTTCATCATACTGTAACACCCATCCAAACCCCTTTTTATCAAGCTTAGAAGCTTCCAGATTTTGGGTTCTACAAAATTAGATTTTCCTTTTTTCATTGATTTTTCCCTTTTTTGGTGATGACGCAAAATAGTAGGAGGAAATTTTTTCTCAGGGGCTGCCGCCCCTGAACCCCCACCCGGGGCCCGACCTGGCCCCGAACCCCAGCAAGGATACATGTCAGGTGTACAGTATAGCATGATCAATCACCACATACCAACAGTCTCTCACTTGGAAACTGATCAGGCTCCATACCAACACAATCTCCCACTTGGAGGCTGATCCTGGATGACATTGCTGCAATTACAACTCCCACTGGAAATAAGTACCTTGGACTCTGCTACTTTGTTATACTTGAATTCAACCTTGAAGGCCAACTCAAGCTGAAGAAGAGCTCAGCTTCTCCCTTGTCATCGCCTTCGTAAACATATCCGCTGGATTGACATCTATATGTATCTTGTCCAGCTTGACCTGTCCATCCTCCAACACCGACCGAATGAAATGATATCTCAACTATATGTGTTTTGTTTCAGAATGCAAGGAAGAATTCTTTACAATATGTATAGCACTTTGGCCATCTGTAAACAAGTAATTTCTAGCCTGTTGTTTGCCCAACTCATCCATGAAAAGTTGCAGCCATATCATCTCCTTTGTTGCCTCTATTGCAACAACATACTCTGCCTTTGTGGTGGATAAAGCAACCACCTTTTGCAATCGAGAAATCCAACTCACTATTGTCCCACCAAATGTAAATACATAACCTGTGGTACTCTTCCTAGTATCTATATCCCCTACCAAATCTGAGTCAACATAGCCTTTTAAATCAGTATTAGAGCACCCAAAACATAAACATTTATTGGATGTACCTCTTAAGTGCCTGAGAATCTATTTTACCGCATTCCAATGCTCAACTCTGGGATGACTTAAATACCTGCTAACAACTCCTACGACATGTGCAATATTTGGTCTCGTGCATACCATGGTGTACATTAAACTATCTACAGCTGAAGCATATGGTACCTTGGACACTTTTTCTTCCTCCTCTTGTGTCTTTGGACACATATCCTTAGTCAATTTAACATGATTAGGGAAAGGTGTGCTGACAGATTTTTCATTCTACATATGAAATCTCTACAACACCTTTTCAATATAATTAGCCTAAGATAAAAACAATTGTCTATTTTTCCTATCTCTACAAATTTTCATACCAAGGATTTGTTTTGCTGCCCCCAAATCCTGCATAGAAAAAGATTTTGCTAACTGTTGTTTTAGCTCACTTATGTGATCCATGTTAGACCCTGCTACAAGCGTGCCATCAACATATAAACATAAAATAATGTAGCTATCATTATCCAACCTCTTAAAATAAACACAATGGTCAGAATTACACCGGCTATAGCCTTGCTCAGCCATTAAACTATCAAATTTCAAGTACCATTGTCGAAGTGCTTGCTTCAAGCCATATAAACTTTTCTTCAATCTGCACACTAGTTTCTCCTTACCTTTGACCTCAAATCCTTGTGGCTGGTCCATATATATTTTCTCTTCCAAATCACCATGGAGAAAGGTTGTTTTAACATCAAGATGTTCTAAATGCAAATCTTCAGCAGCCACAATACTTAAAACAATACAAATAGAAGTCATTTTAACAAATAGAGAAAAAATCTCATCAAAATCAATACCCTTTTTCTGTGCAAATCCCTTTACAACTAATATGGCTTTAAATCTCTTCTTACCTACATCCTCCTCTTTCAGCCTATAAACCCATTTGTTTGGTAAAGCCTTTTTACCTCAGGCAACTTGCATAATTCCCAAGTTTGGTTTTTCAGCAAGGAGTCCATTTCTTCTTCCATTCCATGCTCCCACTAAACCTTGGTATCCACCTACATAGCTTCATCATAATATTCTGGTTCACTAGCATCAGTTAACAAAATAGTATACAAAGAGGGAGAAAATCTTTTTGGAGATCTACTTATCCTTGAAGATCGTCTAATAGGAGTTTGTGGTATTTGTTGTTGTTGTTGTTGCCTAGCATGAGGAACCACTGAAATATCATTGTTTGGAATATCATCCAACACTACATAATCATTTTCTTTCTTCTCATGTTGCAGCAACAAATCTTTGTACAACACTTTCTCATTGAATATGACATCCCTGCTTCTCACAATTTTCTAATTTTCAAAATCCCAAAGCCTATAACCAAATTCATCAATGCCATATCCAACAAATACACATTTCTTTGATTTTGCATCAAGCTTGGTTCTATTTTTAGAATCTACATATGCAAATGCTTCACAACCGAAGGTTTTGAGAAAATAATAACTCACCTTCTTACCTTTCCATGCTTCCTCTAGAATACCACAACCCAAAGGATTAGAGGAACCTCTATTAATTAAATAAACAGTAGTGTTTACAGTCTCTGTCCACATTTTTAAAGACAGCCCAACATGCAATCTCATAGTCCGTGCATGCTCCATTATTGTTCTATTCATGCACTCAGCCACTCCATTTTCCTGTGGAGTCTTTGGAGCCATTTTCAACCTACAAATACCATTAGAGGAACAATAATCTTCAAACTCTTTGCTGCAATATTCACCACCATTATCAGATCTGAGACATTTTAGCTTTTTACCCGTCTCATTCTCAACCAAGCTTCTCCATTTTTTAAAAGTTTCAAATGCATCAGATTTTTGCCTAAGGAAATAAATCCATACCTTCCTAGTTGCATCATCAATGAATGTAACATAATACAAAGAGCCACCGAGAGAAGATACCTGAGCTGGTTCTCATACATCTGTATGCACAAGCTCCAATTTCTCATCTTTCTTTTACTTCCCATCCTTGAGAAAGCTTACTCTCTTTTATTTTCCATACACAAAACTTTCACAGAAATCCATATTAACACATTTTACACCTGGTAAAACATTATTTGAATGAAGTATTTTCATACCTTTTGCACTCATATGCCCAATTCTATTATGCCACAATGCTAATTCAGAGTCCACAACAACTGTATGATCTTCTACCTGCTGAACTAAAGCAACTATTCCTAAACATTGACCTTTTTCCGTAACAATTAAAGTAGAAGGAATAGTATAACCTTTACAAAGATATAAGGTTCCTACTTTCACACATTTTTCTACCACTAAGGCACCCTTTGTGACCTTCCAATTTTTATCACTAAATGTAACAACACAACCTTCATCATCTAGTTTCCCTGCTAAAATTAAATTTCTGCTTAATTTTGGAACATGCCTTACCTCACGTAGTAGCCAATGATTCTCATTCTGCAACTTAATCTTGATTCTTCCCTTTCCAACAATCCGATAGGGTTCATTATCTCCTAAATAAACCAGCCCAAAATCCCCTTAGACATAATCAAAAAAATAACTTCTATGGGGGGTAGCATGAAATGAAGCCCCTGAATCTAACACCCAAGAATCATCAGCATTATCAAGGGAAAGAATCAAAGCATCCTCATTAGATTTATTACTTGCCACATTTGTCTCTTTACTTTCTTCCTTTCTATCTCCTTTATTTTTCTAAGACCAACAATCTTTCTTCAAATGACCCAGCTTATTACAGTACTAGCAATCCCTCTTGTCTCTAGATTGGGACCTCTTGTCCCTTGATTTTCCTCATGACTTCCCATGATTTCCATAATTTTTTCCCCTCTCCTTTGTTCTGCCCCTACTTTTTGCATTTAAAACACTGCTTGATGTGGATGTTCCACTTGAGCTTTTCCTACAAATTTCCTCGCTCAAAATAACACCAACATCATCAAATTTCAATGTATTTGAACCAAAAACAAAATTACTAACAGCCATTACCAAGCTATTCCAGCTTTCAGGCAAAGAACACAGAATCAAAAGAGCCCTAACTTCTTCATCAAAGTTTACTTTTATAGAAGTTAATTGACTGTGACCGTATTGAACTCATTTAAATGATCAGTAACTGACCCACCTTCTACCATTTTCATATTAAATAAATGCTTCATAAGAAATACCTTATTTGAAGCGGAAGGCTTTTCATATAACTTTGCCAAGGTTTCCATCAACTCTTGAGTTGTCTTTGCTGTTGTAATATTGAATGCCACCGATTGTGCCAGGCATAAACGAATACTACCAAGAGCCTTTCTATCCAAAATTTCTCAGTCCTCATCAGACATTGCTATGGGTTTCTTGGTTTTCCCTTCCAATGGCCACCATAAATCCTTCTGATAGAGATAGTCCTCCATCTGCATCTTCCATAACTGATAGTTCTTCCCATTAAACTTCTCAACCTTCTTACCCTCATTTGCCATTACTCCCACTCAACTGTGAGACCTTCCTACAGACAATAATCAAAAGACAACCTACTCTGATACCACTTGTTAGGGTTAGAAAGATAGATATCTAACAATTAAATGCAGATTTAAGTAATAAATAGAGAAACTAAAACACATATAGAATAAATCATAATACAGAGAATTTAATGTGGTTTCACCCAATCTAAGTTACATCCACCAAACTGCAACCATCCAATACTTTTATTATCTAGTGTAAAACCTATTACAATCTTGCGAATAATCACATTTTTCATCATATTAAAACACCCATTTGAACCCCTTTTTATCAAGCTTAGAAGCATACCATGGGCTATACAATATAGCATGATCAGTCACCACATACCAACACAATAGTGGGGCATCCGAAAAATTAGAGAATTTTTAAACTTTGATCTTAGCAAGATTATTCTTTGAACCAATGCAACAAGTACATTGCTTCAAAGAGGGGAAAAATGTAGATAAGAAAAATATACAGATTGATATCACACTCGATATGGATCTACTAGTATCCCCCCATCCTGAATTATCCCTCCATCTAACCATTTAATCGAATAACCTTATTTGATTAAAGTCATCATAATTCCCCTTTTAATTAAATCCCTCGATTTAATTAAATCATTGTCTCTATGTAATTGGCTAGATCATTTCATCTTCCTATCTTTATTTAATTAAATAATCCATATTATTTGATTAAATCTCTCAATTTCATCTAATTAAATTAAATAAATCAAACATTTATCTAATTTAATCTAACATCACCCCTTTGGTTAAATAAATCAAAAAAATATTTATTTAACTAAGTCTAAATCATTCTCTTCTCATTTTGAGTTATTTAAATACTAAAATCTAAGTCAAAATGGTCAAATCAACTAACATCATTTAAATTAATCAAATCATAATTAATGCTAATCCTAATCACTCAAACCCTCTATATTTTGCAACTTGCACATGAAAATCAATTTAATTGATTTATAAATCATCTATTTTCATTCAAAAAAGATATTAAAGATGGAATATTCTTCAAATTTGAAATCTCCTCCCAAAATGACTTGTCCATCCAACAAAGCATTTAAAGCTCTTACATTGTCTCTTGCATGTCTCCCACTTGGCATTTAACTCATCTTTCATGCCCCCTAAACATGTCATTTCATCAAATTCAAATTTCAAACTTGCACATTGATCAAAATGTGCTCATCATCCATCCACTCACAGGTTGACAAGTGGCACTTTGCTATTGGCTAATTCTTAGTCCCACATTGCTCTATTTTGAACATTCATCCATCTTAGCATTCTATAAATAAGAGGCTAATCTCCTCATTTGATCATCCACAATTTGAGTAAACTTACTATGCTCAAATCTTTAGCAATCTTCATCCATACTTTTGAATCCATAGCTAGGTTATGCAGGTTTTTCATCATGGAGCACACTTGAATCTTCAACAAAATGGATCACCATCACCATTCATCATCAAAGCTTGCAAAGGAGTTGGGAAAGGGCCAATTTCCACATCAAATTGGAACCAACTCCCCCATAGGATCAAGAGTTTGCATATTCTCAATAGGATTTAGCTTATTTTCATCTTCTTTCATTGTGTTCTTGTTTTATTTCTATTTTGAATATGGTTAAATGGATTTTATGGGGAACCTTTATTCTAACTTGCATTTGATCTTATTAATGTGTTCATTTGTTGTGTTCTTCTAGGTATAGGATCTTGGTTCACAATAATATATTATATTATTATGTATAATGTTTAAATATTATTTCTATATTTTAGTTAATGTATAAATATAAATATATATATATATATATATATAATTATATAACTAATTAATATTACTAATATATGGAATATTTAAATATTATCTCTTTCTCTCTCTCTCTCCCCCCTCTCTCTCTCCCCT
>VDFB02281492.1:612671086-612699807 GCA_007258455.2 Sequoia sempervirens | reverse complement strand
CCCACCCTTCACCTCCTAAATACTCTTAGGTCTATATATGAAAAAATTGGATATCTGATTTGAATCGGATATCCAATTTATAACACTAAAATATTACCATTACAATACATTTTAAAATGTTTTTCAAATCAGATATTGGATTTTATTTGATATTAGATTTGTGGGCCATAGAAAAACCCCATGTGGGTCATTTTGGGCATCCCAACAGTCCCTACATTCTATTTGCAGGTGAAAAAAGAACGATTTTAGATAAGAAGAGACAAAGATCAACTTTTTGGAGCATCTTCTACTCAAATTTTTCATAAGAAATCATTTTTTAGCATCTTTTATGAGGTATAATGAGGAGCAACAGTCGTCAGAAGCAAAATTGTAAGAGAAATCTTACAAAAGAACAAATTGAAGCATATAGACAAAGAGATAGAGAAGGTCATAGGAAGAGAGGACAAGGTATGTTAAATATTGGTGAACCTGAGCCCTTTGTTCTTTCAAGTGAAGAGGAAATTGAATATGTTCAAGGTGAAAATGTTGAACATGATATTGAAATTGGGAATGAAAATATTCAAATTGATATTGAAAATGTTCAAGGTGAAAATGTTGGAATTGAAGATGTTGAACATGATATTGAAATTGGGAATTAAATTATTGAAATTGATATTGAAAATGTTCAAGGTGAAAATGTTGGAATTGAAGATGTTGAACATGATATTGAAATTGATAATGAAAATGTTCAAGGTGAAAATGTTGGAATTGAAGATGTTGAACATAATATTGAACCAAGTGTAAATTATGTTTTACCAGATTACATGAGAAATGAAGAACCTTGTGTGGAAGAAAGAAATATTCCAAATTCAAGACCTTCAAGAACCCCTAAATGGTTACTTGAAATTGATGAGAACATTATAAACAATTTTGAAGGCAAGAGGTCAACACGATTAGTTCGATTGTGGGCTATGCAACTTTTCAACCAATATTTTAGCCATGACGAATGCCATGACAAGCAAATTGCTATGGATTGTCATGGCATTCCATCACCATGATACCTCATTTCTTTGAGGAATTTTTCCAAACAGTTCATTGCCTTTTCTATGCTATTGCTTACTATTATGCTTTGATAGATTTTTTCCAAGCATCCATAGCTTGTTCGAAAGCACTTATTTTAGACTTTCAGCCATAGCATCAAGGCAATGAATTGTTTGATAAAATTCTTTGGTAGAAATGTATGAAAAATGTGGTAGCATAGAAAATAAAGTGAACTATTTGAAAAAATTCCTCAAAGAAATGTGGTCTCATGGTGATGGAATGCCATGACAAGCACATTGAGACCACATTTCTTTGAGGCATTTTTCTGAATAGTTCATTTCCTTCTCTATGCTACTTCTTATTATTATGATTTGATAGATATTTTTTGATGCACGGATAGGGGTGGAAAAGGTCACAACAACTCAAACTAACACAATTTCAAAATTTGATGAAGGCTCCAAACCCAACAATGGGGTTTTGTACCATTTCAGCTATTCACCAACTAGGGCACCTATACCTAGTTTTCATTCAATTCCATTACAAATGATGGAATAAAGACATGAAAAATAAATTTTTGAGCACTCTTTAACACATATTTCAAAATATCAAAAAGGTTCATGATGTTACTTTGGAACAAATTGGTCTAATCTGACCTGTAGTGTTGTAATTAGGCCTAAATAAGCCACTTTTACAAAGGAGGTGTGCTCAAATTAACTTACAGACTCCAAATAACTTCACCAATAGACTCCTTGGGTATAAAAACATAGGAATCCACCATTTATTTGATAAAATATTTTGAAAAAGATGTTGATCCACACTATTCTCTTGATTTCCTAGCTTAACACATGAGAAAATCAAGCTAGGGCTCAACCAAAAATCCATGAAACATACTTTCTTAGCCCTAAAACCAACAAAATATGATAAATCACCCCAAAAAGCATCATTCCACTAGTTTTCACAAAATTCCAATGGTGGAATGATGAGATTTTACATTTTTACTAATCTCAACCCTTGAAAATGAGGGTTTCAAACCACCCAATAGAAAAATACTTAGAACTAATTCAATTTCTAATGATATCAAGCCAAATAAGAATAAAGTGAAAGCTAAAATGTATATCTAACTAATACCAATGATTTTCTAGTGTAAAGCTTTCGTATAGAACCGTACTGAGCTCAACAAGTTTTGAAAACACACAAATTTTACAGAAAAATAGAGAAAACTTTTATTATTCACTTCAAAATCATTCAATCTTCATGCCTCAAATCAGTTATAGGATTTTCAGCATATTTCCCACCATATTTCATCAATTACAAGCAATATTCGAGTGGGAGAGCATTAATCCTCCTCTAACATGCAAAGTTGACAAGTTGTACAAAGCAACTTTAATACTATTTTTAGCATCGTTTCAAAAAACTGCCAACTTTCACTCCTAAATGAATAACTGACCCCATATGGCCTTTATTACAATATTTTTGGTCTAATAGACCTTATTAACAACGCACAATAAAACTAAAACTCAAAACTTGACTCACTAACCATCACCTAGTCCTCTATTTCCAAGGTGCTCCTACACCATTTTCCAAGCATCCATAGCTTGTTTGAAAGCACCTACTTTAGGCTTTTAGCCATAGTAGCAAGGCAGTGAACTGTTTGATAAAATGCTTTGGTAGACATATGAAAAATGTTGTAGCATATACAAGGCATTGAACTATTTGAAAAAATTCCTCAAAAAAATGTGGTCTCGTGGTGATGGAATGCGATGACAATCTATAGCAATTTTCTTGTCATGGCATTCCATCACCATGAGACCACATTTCTTTGAGGCATTTTTTTAAAATAGTTCATTTCCTTTTCTATGCTATTTCTTACTATTATGCTTTGATATATTTTTTCCAAGCATCCATAGCTTGTTCAAAAGCACCTGCTTTAGGCTTTTGGCCATAGCAGTAAGGCAATGAAATGTTTGATAGAATGCTTTGATAGACATGAATGAAAAATGTGGTAGCATAGACAAGCCAGTGAACAATTTGAAAAAATTCCTCAAATAAATGAGGTCTCATGGTGATGGTATGTGGCATTCCATCACCATGAGACCTCATTTCTTTGAGGCATTTTTTCAAAAAATTCATTTCCTTGTCTATGCTATTGCTTACTATTATGCTTTGATAGAATTTTTCCAAGCATCCATAGCTTGTTTGAAAGCACTTGTTTTAGGATTTTAGCCATAGAAACAAGTTAGTGAACTATTTGATAAAAAGCTTTGGTAGACATGTATGAAAAATGTGGTAGCATAGACAAGGCAGTGAACTATTTGAAAAAATGCCTCAAAGAAATGTGCTCTTATAGAATGTCATGACAAACAAATGCAATTGACAACTGCTCCTAGTTATTAGTTATGTAATGTGAATTAATTGCATAACTGCTTAGGTTGAGTTTGTAAAAACTATATTGTAATTGAAATTCTTTCATCTATCAGCATCTAGTTGTTAGTTATGCAATGTGAAGTAATGCTTTGAGTTTGAAAGATGTGCAATGCAATGTAATCAGTGATATAAATATAAACTACAAAATATATTTTTACAATTAATTAGTTAAACTCTTTATTTTATTTTCTCTCTATAGCTCTATGCTATGGAAATGCCTTTCAATTTCAAAATATTTTTTTCTCTTGTTCTACAATTTTTTAAATTTGATTTTTTTTTTAAATCTTATACTTTTGGTTTATACTTTTTTCCCCAAAAGACTGTTGTTGCTATGGTTTAAACTATATAATATAACCATAATATAACTAAGCAATATATGATATAATTTAACTAGATTATTCATTATTTTTATTGTGAACTATATAATATAACCATTATTTTCTATGCTATTGTACATTTATATTTAACCATTGCTCAAGATTAAATTTTCAAAGAGTTTAAACATGCACATGAGGAACAAATTATTTCAATTGTTAACTTCTATATATCAAATTATCCAATAATCAAGTGTGCGTCCATATACAAAAATGGCATCAACACCACCTCAAACAAAGTTTTACAAAATGTGGCATATGCCATCTCGATATTTATTCAAAATATACATGCCAAAATGTCTATCTTGTCCTAAACTACTGGTGGATCATCAAAATGGAGCCTCTTTGAAGCACTCTTTGGATCTGAAGGTAGTTGCACAAGAAAAATTCAAAGCACAATTGAGATTAGTTACATTATATAATTTAAAATCAAGTAATTAACATCAAAATCAATATACATTGAATTATAATTGAACTCTAAAATTGAAATATTGATTACCTCATATATACATCTCTTCAAAGGGTCATGAGTCCTAGAATATGCCCCTATCAAAGAACCAATCAAACCAACTTTGGTAATGTCAATCTACATATGTGAACAAAAAAATAAAATTGATACAAGTTAGCATACAATTGTTGGTAATATGAACATATTTACCAAACACAAAATAAAATAAACACATACCTCTGTAGGCATCTCTTTTTCTATATCTCCTTGAGGTGTTTCAACACCTACTCCTTGAGGTGTTCCAACACCTACTCCTTCAGGCGTTGTGACACTTTTCAACAAGAATGTGTAGCTCATAACCACCTATACATAAAAATGACAAGTATATGAAACTACCAATCTATGTCGATGTATGTATAATCACTATAAGATCTTAAAAATCTTAATTCAATCAAATTTGATTTCAATTACCTTTCCCTTACCTACCATTGCACCTCCATAGTCTGGACAGCGTTGCACCTCACTCACACTAGGTGTTTCCTACAAGAGGAAAATAAGATAAACATATAAGTTAATATATAATTTCATTAATGACAAGCAAGTATATAATAAAACAATGTAAATGAGTGAGTGCGAAAATATATACTGCGTGCATGTCAAGGCCAAATGAAATGGCCCTAAGGGTCCTATCAGTAACCTGTGTAAGCTCCTCCTTAGACATCAATGTTGATGGGTGCTTTAGCACTTCTCAAAATAGGTAATGCATAGGTACATCATCTCTCTTGAAAGAAAATTTTCTACAAGAAAATTATAGAAAACTATCCCAAGGTTTTGAATGTCAGATCATGACTTGCTTGGAATGTCTCAGTTGGTTAATGTGTTTTGTAGGTAATCACATGGTCAACCTTTATGGTTTACAAAGCATGGGAAGTTGGGTCTGCAAATGGAGTTTCAAAGTGTTGAAAGTGAATGGACAGTGGTTTCTTACTCAAAATAGCAAGCTAAAACTTACCATGTTCATCAGATTTACCTTTGTGGCGATGCTTGGAATCCTACTCTAACCAAGGTTCAAAAGAAATAGCAAAAGAGGAAAGGGTAAGAGAAGTTGTTCTAAATCTAAGCTATGAATGAAAAATAATCATGGAGGGTGCTACAGTAGATAGACTCCCACAAACTAGATTTTCCTTGACCAAGAAAGACCTATAGTTACACAAAAATAGTGTAATCTCCTAAGGTCTGCTGATTTTCAAATTGCACATGCACATCATGAACATGCAATTGAAAAAATTTTCAACAATTAAATAAAGAATCCCAAGCTAACTTTGCACAACAAATTTTCATCAACATGTGCTAAAAGTATGGGCTAAAAGCTCATCAAATACCATAACAACAATGTCCATTATCATAGCCATTCAAGAAATTGCAAGCTAAACTAACTTGGAAGTTGAACCATGCATACATAATGAACAAACTAAAAAGAAACATCCATTAAATCATGCAATGCTCCTCTCTATTTCTACAAAATACTTTTACACCAGTTCTTCAACCATTTACAAATGATTATAGTTTTCCAAAGCCCAAATGAATGGCTAGGATTGATTTACAATGAGTGGCTCAGATTCGTTGCAAGCTAGGGTTTCACCTACCCCTAATATTTCATAATTTAAAATAGGTTATTTTGTCCTCTTCCCTATTATGTCTTGTAGCCTATTTTGTCTTCTAGTGACCTTGGAACTATAGCAGTTTTGTCCTGTAGTGACTACCTTCTTTGATGCAGCTAAAAACTTGAAGGAAGATGCCCTTTGTCTGATATGTTTGCAACATTTCTTCATTGAATCTTGTTGTGGATTTGTGTCACTAAAAAGCAATTATACTGCTCCTAATTCCAGTGGATAGCTCCTGACAATCATCATCATTTGGTCGAAAAAATAAAACTCCTTATTCCTTTGAAGGTCACCCTTTGTAGTTTTGTCATTGACTTCCTTGGCATGCATTCATATGTTGGTTAGTCCTTCATTGTTTATGTAGACATCCTTTTCCTCTTTTCCTCCAAGGGCTCTTGTGGGCTTCTTTGATGGCCCTTCAGTAGGTTCCATAAATCCTGCACCCAAAGATGCAGTAAGTGCCATTACATATAGAGCCAACAAATACTAGTTAAATCCTACAAATTCATTATTAGATCCATCCATGCAACATTAAAATATCATAATATTCATCATTGTTCCACATTTGGAGCTCATTTGGACTATAAACATAAATGCAGGCTCAAGGGTGCGAGTGCCATAGGGCAGAAGAATGGTGGGCAGACAGTGGACAGATGACAGATGACGAACGACAAACGACGGGCGAACGACAGATGACAAATGATAGAAAACTAATGGATGATGGATGATGGGTGGATAGCAGATGGTGGATGACAGGCGGATGATGGACGATGGACAATGAACAGTGGGCAGATAGTAGACGGAGGGATGACGACTTGCAAGGAAGTTCCCGCATACAATGACGGAGGGACAATGACTGGCAAGGAAGTTCTGAAGGATGACGACGAAGGGATAGCCCACAAGGAATTTCCCACAGATGACAATGGAGGGACGACAACTTGCAAGGAAGTTCCTACAAACGGCGATGGAGGGATGATGGCCTACAAGGAAGTTCTCATGGATGATGACAGAGAGACAGCGGCCTACAAGGATGTTCCCACAAATAGCGACAAAGGGATGGTGACTTGCAAGTAAGTTCCCACAAACGGCGACGGAGGGATGGTGACCTGCAAGGAAGTTCTTGCAAACGGCGAAGGAGGGATGACAGTCTACAAGGAAGTTCCCATGGACCGCGACAGAGGGATGGCAACCTGCAAGGCAATTCCCGCAACTTCACAAAACTTAGTAAATTTGAGATTTTTTAATTTTATCACATGGGAAAAGGGGTAGAAAGAGTGCCTAGACATATTTCCTTAAGATTTGAATCATTTTGAAAAATGAAAAAATTTCGGATGTGGTTTAGCCAAAGGGTCCACCGCCCTTTTGTAATGGCAATGAGCACACGATGACCCACACACGATAGCCTGCAATGAAATTTTTGCAATGTCTAAACACATGGAAAATTTGATCCAAACCCCTTTAGGCACGTGAAGACACTCACTTTATGGGCTCTAGATGATGAAATATTGAAGTTTGTACCCTTTGTTGGAAATGCAAATATTTGGAATGGGGAACTAGAGGGTCCATCGCCCTTTTAAAAATGACAATGAGCACACGGCAGCCTGCACACGATGACCCACAAAGGAATTCCTACAGATGACAATGGAGGGATGGTGGCCCGCAAGCAAATTCCCACAGACGGTGACAAAGGGATGAAAACTGAAAAGGAAGTTCTTGTGGATGGCGATAGAGGGATGACAACCTGCAAGGAAGTTCCCACACACAGCGATGGAGGGACGACGACCAATAATGAAATTTTTGCAACTTCTCAAAACTCAACGAAACCTTGGCAGTTCACTTAGGAATCACAAAAAAATCCCAAATCCATAGGAAACTTGTCCCCAAATTCAAAAAATGAAGGCAAAAGCGAAGCAAGCGAGCAGGGACCAAGTTCGTAAGAGCAAGGCAAAAAGCAAAAAAAGGAAGGGGGACTTTGTTTCTCTCTTAAATTCAAATTCCTCAGGTAAAATGAAGGGCATGGAGCAATGTTTATAGGCCAATTTCCACTAATGGCATGCATTAATTTCTTGGTACGGCAGACCCGGGTTAGGTAAGATGTGGGAACCCAAGCTCATTTAGATGCCTTGTCAAGGCTTGGATAGAGAAAATAAGTGTGGATTCTGCCATGTGGGCGGAAGTTGGGTGTCAGTCACTACTAAACGTCGAAGCATGAGCAGCGACCCATAGTTGCAAGTCTGCGAGGCTTGGAGGACACCAAGGCAATGGGTGAAGGGAAACCTATAGCAACATTTCTACGAAAACAAAAGACTTAGTGAAAATCAGGTGGGTGAATCTAGTCAAAGGGAATTTGATCATTCTAAGGCATGTGACCCACTTGAACTCTAGAACAGGGGCAGGCAAAGTGAAGCAAGAGAAAAAATGACCCAACAAGAGCAGAAACAAGCCGTCGAGAGCAAAAAAGAGGGGGTCCCTACCTATGGCGAGGTGTGTGTGCAAAGCATGAACAACAATCAACTGTTAAATAGACCATGTAAATAAATATCAATACTTGATACTATCTCTTATTAATATTCATTTAAAAAAAAATGCAAGTTATGAATTTACAACTTAAATCTTACCTGTGTAACTATTCCAATGTCCCCCTCTCAAGCAGGAGAGGACTCTATAGGGTGTGCTCCAATCCCATGTGTCTGATCTCCTATAACATCCACATCATGGAGGTCATAATCAGAAGTGTCCAAGGGATGCTCAATAGGTTGTATAAGAGGACCCAAGCATATCTGGTGGCACATAGTGCAAGTATGTCGCACACATTTTTGTGGACCTGAGGAGGATGATGTAGCAGCCATTGCCAACATCACTAGCATGTGGCTGAGCTACTGTAGCAATATGGGAAAACAAAAGATCACTCAAAGAGTGAATAGTCTAAATAGTTTGTGTGGTTGCATCCTCGATAATATCTGGATGATGTACTAGAGGTGGTTGAGGAAGGGGAAGAGGGGGAACATATGGGCCCTGGACTACTCTAACTATGCTTGGTCTATCCTGGGGCATACCTCCACCAACGCCCTAGAAGGGTTTAATGTCAAATTAATTGACATGATGCCCTAACACAAACTCAGCGTATAATTTTTTTAATAAAGTAAAATGCTACATCAATATTATTGTTGGGTGATTTATTAAAAACCATCCACCAACGATCCCAAAAGTTATCTACAATGTCCTTATTCATGTACCATTTTATAGAAAATTTTGGTTTATTAACATTAACTAGCAGATCGGTGCGGGGGGGTAACAAATAAAGAGGCTATTTGGGCTTTTGTTATTTTGATATCTTTCACCTCTTCGTAAGAAAATCCACAAGAGTAATATTCCCTCATGGTTTCTCACCACGAAAGAATGGCATTATGTTGGGTGGAGAGGGTTTCCATATTTTTAATTATTTCTTTCAATGTGTTTGTCATCTTGGATAATTGAGGGATTGTCTTATAAACATCACAAATTCCCCTCTATTGCTCCAATTTTTCACCAATTAACTCTTCAATTGATAGGCGCAGAGGTGGTGGAGAGTTTGACATTTTTGGGTTTTGATTCTCAGCCATAATACCTGATTCATGTTCAAAACTAATTAATCTAATTGAAATTACACAATATAAATGAAATTATTGTAAAAACTCCTAGTTTTTAATAAAAATCCATAAAAAACCCTAGTTTTTAATAAAAATCCATAAAAAACCCTAGTTTTTAATAAAAATCCATAAAAAACTCTAGTTTTAAATAAAAATCCATATTAATACTCTAAAATGTATCTTGCAAATTGGATATTAGGTATGCCTCACATCACTCTCACTGTGCTTTGAAATGGTTAAAATGGTTTAAAATGGTTGTGGTTGGGTATATATACCTGACCCAAATCAGATCCAATTTGGATCGGATATCTGATTTGTGCTACTTTGGCTTGGGCATTGCTTTGGAGCAATGTACTGACACCCAACCCATAAAAAATTCAACTTGGGATTTTTGCATTTTTTGGTGAATGCAAAATGCTACTTTTTTTCATATCACCACTTTTGGCCCATCATGATCCTACACATACCCATAATGGATAAGAAAAGAGAAGGGAAATATATTAGAGGATCCATAAAATCTTATAGATAATCTTCAATTGATACTAGACTGATGGACTAGATGTCACAAATTTGAGCAATTAGAGAATTTAACTACAAAAACTCAATACCTTGATGGTTTTCCTTTCATGCATGCTCCACCTGTTACATTTGATATTAGAAGGCCTATGTAACCTATCAAGGAATAAATTCTAATTGAGAACAATGAATATCAAGTGGTAACTTTCAATCAATGATCATTATGGATATTGGAGCACATACTAGACATGAGGAGGAATGCACCACATCAAATCAATTGACTAGGAGTGTCAAACGCACTTGGTGAAAGATGGAAGAGTATTAAAAAATGAATATTGATTCCATGTGAAAATTCTTGAAATGACTAGGGCCTAAATTTACTTGAAAATGGGAAGAATCGAGAAGCTGAGAGTTGTTGGATATGACCATAGAATTAAAATTTGACACAATCAACAATATGCTAGTATGTTAGGGGCTTAAAATTTCTTAAAGCCACAAGGAATAATTCTAAGGTGTGGTTCAAAGTTAGATCAAGATTGATAGAACATAGAAGAGCATGATGAAAAGGTAGTGGTACCATCAAATATCTTCAGATGGTGAATAGTTGATACATCGAGAATGATGCTAGCATGATTTCAATCTTGAGAGATTTCAAATGGGAAGGATTGTGAGCAAGAAGGTGGGATTCATTGTGACATTAACATCTTCAAGAAGAAGAAAATTGCATTTTTAGGTAGACAATAAACAACTTGTTGGACTTTGTCCTGTTGAGTCACCACAACGATAAATAAAGTTGCAAGGTCAATAAACATAAAGAGCAAGACCTATGTGAACAATAGATTCATTGGAAAAGAGAATCTTTAGAATTGATGGATATTGGTATAAGAAGGTATTCAAAGAGGTTAAATACTTAGCTAAATTCAAGACACAAGAGGTCATAGATATCACCAAGATGCTAGAATTCCAAAGGAAGGATTTTGTAAACATCATGAACTGAAGAAAGGGAAGCTTATAAACATGGAAGCGATTTGAAGTTCAAAGATTTTTTTTTCTAGGAAAAACTCATGGAATACAATAATATTAGCATGGATAACTTCAAGGGAATGTGTTAGTAAAACACACTACAAGTTGTAGGTTTGAATCTACCCACAGAAAATTGACTTGATCAATTTTAAACTTGTAAATTTAAATGAGAGTAGAAAATGAGAGAGGTCTAGGGATCAAAAATACTTGTTAGGTATGAGCGATGATGGGGAGAAGCTAAGCTAAGGTCATGAGCCAAATTTAACACAAAAATATTTTACTTGTAGACATATTATTGCATAAAGGATAATCTAATCAATGTGATCCCAAAATGTAAGGGTAAAGGGCATATATATCATAAAAATATAAGTTATATTTAAAAAAAAAAATCTAATAAATTTTTAAAAAACCATATATTTCAATTAGTTAAAATCAATTATTTAACTTACAATTTTGTCAACAATTTCACATTACATTGTGTAGCCACTATGAGTTTAGTGGTGTTGCAACAATAACCAGTTTGTATATCGTGAAATTACTTTAAACTCTACATTATACTTAAACTAATAAAATTAATTTACAAATATGATCATAAACTATTTTTAAGTATTACCCATTGTACAATAATCAAAAGTGAATTTAAACAAATAAAAACAAAATAATTATTAACTATTTTAAAAATAAATAAAGTATAAAATTGCTATCAAATATTTAAATATTAGAATCAATAAATATTTAAATAAAATTTCAAAATATAGAATTATTAGCTTGACACTTAAAAGCCAACCTGAGAGTTTTTTAGTCATCAACATTGATATGGTGTAATAATCTTCGCATTCCACTCCATGAAAATCAGTAAAAAGATTCCATGGAATGACGTGACTCTCAAAAGAAATGTGAAAAGATGATGATAAGTATATTTGTAATATAAAATGAACTATTGATTGATATTGTTTTTTTTTTTTATGAGACGATGAGTTACAATTGTACACATAATAACATGTGTTAAATATTAGAATCAATAATATTTAAATAAAACTTCAAAATATAGGACTATTACCATGACACTTAAAGTGGACATGAGAAATTCGTAGTTATCAACATTGACGTAGTGTAATAACATGTGTTAAATAGTAGAATCAATAATACTTAAATGAAACTTCAAAATATAGAATTATTAGCTTGACTCTTAAAAGACAACGTGATAATTTTTAGTCATCAACATCGACGCGGCGCAATAATCTTCACACTCCACTCCATGAAAATCAGTAAAAGGATTTGATGCATTGATGTAACTCTCAAAAGAAATGTGAAAAGATGAAAAATATATTTGTAAATATAAAATAAAAATTTGATTGTTATCCTTTATATTTTTTATGAGATGACGAGTTACAATTGCACATATTTTTAGATATTAATAATATATATTATATTAAATTACAATTGACACTTCATTATATATTTATTCATATTTTATAATTAAACATTAGTAATAATATATTTTGTTGAAGTCAAAATATCTCAACTACCACTCAAATCTCTTTTTAAGTCCTCCCCTTAAAAAACAAGAAAGCAAGCAAGCCAGCCAAGATGAAAGATTTAAAGTCTAGATAATTGATGTGATTGATAGCTCCCCTTAATGAATGCCAGCAAAAGGTGAAGAGATGATAAGATTATGCAGGTAACATTACCCCATATGACTGAAAACCTGTCATAAAAGTCATTGATGTGGATTCGTTAACCTTTCCACCACAGTCATTTTAGTCAATATTTAACATACTTAAATAGGGTAATTGCTGCGTAGTTCAACTTTATAGTCAAAAGTTAATTTTATTAGTTTTGGTATGGGTTTGATTTGATAAAAATGTATTTTCCTGGAAAGTGAGGGGACTGGCCGCCTCTGTATATAAAAATTATAATGTTCTCATAGTTCTATATAGACAGACTGATAGAATCCTATTCTGTGCCCACAGATCTGTCCAATATTATTTACACTGAGGTTTTGGAAGCGGAGGAGCAGAAATATATGGATAGACTTGTGATGATGAGAAATCCTCAGACTACCAGAGGGCACATCAGGAAGGTGACGAAACTTCGCACAGAGCGTGGGAAGATTAAAAAGGAAATATTTTGCTCTGTTGTTGGCGCCATGGTTGCTGCCGCCTCCAACGTTTTCTGCTGCATCAAGGCCAATCCCATGGGCCCTTCTCTCCAGAACTTTAGTTGTGTGCCTTCTAAGTCCAGAATTCATCCTCTCTGAGTCATGAGTCGTGCAGCGGTGCACTTTGATATATAAATATTTCATTTTATAAGTATGGCGTCGATGTGGGATTAACATATGGTTGTTAATGAAAGCAGATTTATATGTTCACAATCGTGATGATCTAGCTTTGTAATTGAACTTGTTTTTATTGTATATGAAATGTCTGATTGCTTCTTTTCTGTTTTTATCAAATGAAATATGTCACAATGTTTCTTCTGGAACAGATCATCTCAATCGTTTTTGTATTGCTTCTATACTTTCACGGATCTGAAAGGAGAACTTAATTGTGAATTAATTTACAATTTTTTTAGTATCAGTACAAGAAGGGTTTATATGCTATAGTATTTTGTCTGAGCTTTTAAAGTAAATGAAAAAGAATTTTTGTACGAGAGGTTGTATTAATCAAATCAAAATATGGAAATGGTAAAACAAAATAATATTTCACATTTACATGATTTTCTTTTGTATTAATGATAGTTTAAATCAGTATTACAAAACAGAGGGAATGCTGTTCATTCACAGGAACATCTTTTGCTGATTACATGCTTTACTACATATATGTCTGTAGAAAACACATTTACATGATTTAAAAATAAAATAACATTTACATAATTTTTTATTTTATTTGATAGAATAAAATTTAAGAAATATTTAATTTCTTTTTATATATAAATAATTAAAAATAACAATTAATTATAAAAGTATGATTATCATTATTGACATTTCAAAGTTTAACTCTTTAATTTTGATTTAAATTGTTCCTCTATATTAATCACTAATTTTAAATTTTCTAAAATTATCATCCTCTCATATCATCCCATCCATCCATTTATTGATTTAAATAAATTAATAAGACACTAAAATGTTCACAAAAATATCTTTCTATATTCCCATGTTATTCTTTCTATGCATGTGAAGGTTTTCATAATATCAGCCTTACCCAATAATGGACAACTTTAATGTATGTCTTGTGATTGATTTGTTTAAAAACGAGAAAGGGGACAAAGTAAAAGAGTGAGTAAGAGAGCCGTGTGGAGAATGAAGAGTTTGAAGTAGCATATGTTAAATGTGAAGAAACAATATATCTTCTTATTATAAGATTACTTAGGTATGTTTTATAAACATTTATGTCAAAGAGGGAGACACCCATATTGTTGTTTAGTGTGGTCCACACTTTGAAGTTATCTTAATATTTCAATGATCACATGATCTTTAATTAATGACACCTTCCCACTCTTTTTCCTTTGTTCAAACTAGAGAATGCTAGAAATAAATGGAGACTACCTTTTCCTCCTATAAAGAGATGTTTTGTCCACTAGATTAAACTTTCAATTCCTCTTAATAAAATAAAATAATCACTATTCTTATAAATTTATGTTAATTTAATCATAAAAATTTATATTTATTATTTTTTCAATTTTTAAGTTCATTTAAATTGAAGCATTTGAAATATGATGATTAGTTTATAAATAATATAACTTTATATAAATTTGGTTTATAATAATATTTATAGCAAATTTTTTTTATCATTGTTTGTTAGAGATTTGATTTTGATTATTAAATATATTATTGATAAACTCTAGATTAAATCTACAAGTGCAAACTTAACTCAATCACCTCTACATTTGTATAGATAAATCTTTTTTTAATTTAAACGTTACCAACTAGTTCATTGATAGTTAAGTTGGCATAGCATGTATTTTTTATATTTGTAGGCTTAATTATTGTATTTGAGGACATTCCCTTATTCACTTGAAAAATCATTTAAGAGTTATTAAGGAACATGCTATAGTTTTATCTACAAAATATTTATGAGAGCATTCTAGTATCATTTATTAAAAATTTATTAGACCACATCATCCTAGGTCCATTGCATGCTTACTTGTTGTCTTGCAAAAAAAATCTTAGAGCTAAAAGTGTGTTCGTGATATCAATATTTGATCAAATCTTCTTTTCAAATCATATACTTGTCTTTCAATTAATGTCAAATTAACATTTCTAGTAACATGCAAATATGTCGATTCCTTACACTCAACTTTGTCCCCTTACCATTTGGGTTAGATCCCTCTATATGATTTGATTGGTTACCCTTTCAACGTTTAAATGATAGTTATTTGTGCACCAAGATGAGTCATTTTGAATATGTATGTGAAAAAAGGTGACTGGTTAGATATGTAAGACCACCTTTTTGCACATTTTATCACCAATCACAATGTAAATATGATATTGAGTTAAATAGAGAAGATAGGCAAGCATTCATATCCTTTGAAATGAATTTTCATGTATTATTTAAATACAAAATTAAATTATACAAATCTTATTTTGATTTCACACTTTGAAATCTAAATGAACTAAATTGAATGGGTATTATTTATTTCACCATAATTTTTATTCTACCTTTTTTTGGGGACCTTGATGTGCCTAATGTGGATGACCAATAAACTAGGAGGAAGAAACTTAACATAAAGTATTCAATAATAGTCCATAACACTTGCAAAATCTAACATGTAAGGAAGTAATTGGAATAGTATACGTCCATAAGATTGCACACAATGAATTAAATATTTACATGAGAAACCCCTTTCGGAGAAATCCCACCACAAAAAGGTATTTATAGTTATATTATTCAAACATTAAAAAGGTTCAATCCAACAAGTTATTTTATAGTCTCAATATCTAGCATAGTCTTCTACAATTACCCTAATTACACACCAACACTGTTCAATCCTATATGTACATAATATAGCTTTCTAACCTTACAAATTTTAGCACATTCACAAAAAGTGATATATATAGATTTTCACATTGGAATACAAATCATCTAACCATCCAACTAACATGTGGAATACCAATAAATATTATTATAATATGATCATAACATGACTTCAACATACCACATAAATAGTCACCATGTTAACTAAAGACAACAACATACAAAGCGTAAATAAAAAATTGAAATGCATGCAAATGGAATATTTTACTTTATTTATCCTCTTTCTCCAAGGATTGAGCTAGAAGAAGAATTGAACCCAATAAATGGGATGTGTGATTACTTATGAAACCAATACCATAATAGTAGGATTGAGATGATGAGAGATCAAATTGATAGAATAAGGATAGGATGGTGGAAGACTAGATAGAAAATTCAGCAACATAAAACTATAGAATAAGTAGACATTCAAATGGGATGAGATGTCTCTTATTTATAGAATTTTCAAAAGTAAAATCAAGGGCCAAGATGTATTGATTGAGGATTGAGGATTGAATTAAGGATTATTCATGTAACAAGTGTCACACAAGGGATAAAGGTGTAAAATGTAGGTTTAAATTTTTCATCCTCTCACATGTGAGAGGATAAAGGTGGAAGGGATATGTGTCACATGATGGAAATTTTAGATTATGATCCATGTGAAAGGATTTAATGACTAGGATTAAATAGACTTAAATATTGGAGGAAAAGTAGATGGATATTAATTATTCTAAATCAATTAATTAATTGGGTAGTAATTAATTGATTTAGTTGGAGAATTTGGGGATAAGGCTAGAATTAATTGAATAAATGAATTTATTTAATCAAAGGTGAGAAATAAAGGTAACAGTTAAACTTAATTAAATAAATTTAATTAAGGGTAAGGGATAAAGGTAAATGAGGGATTAATTAAATAAATAATAAATATTTATTTAATTGGCTAAGATAGGGTAAAATCAAGTGTAGTTGGGTATGGGCTAATTTAGGTGTCTATATTTTGTCCCCCTTTGATATGATGTCATGATTGTAAATAGTGGAATTGTATTAAAGAAGAACAAAATAGTGGATGGGAAGGGATGAATACTAGTGACATGATGCCCTAGTCACTAGAAGGATGAGGAAGTATAATGAGGAGGAACCTATATGCCCCTGTAAGAGGATATGCAGGTTCCATATGCTCTCAAAATGGATCGGAGGACTATAAGATAAAAGATGAAAGGATGGATGATAAGAAGATAGGGATAATAAAGAGATGAATGAGATTCATGCTACAATGGTATAAGAAACCTAGATTTAATAGTGTACCTGATGTTTTACACAAAGGTATAAGGAATTAGAGTGATAGGGTGCTGAGTACATGATTGGAAGGTTCAAATAAAAATATATACCTTATGACACCATGATCTGGAAGTTCATGATGTCTTTGTGGAAATATGGTGCAAAGATCCTGATAGATGCAAAAAAATGATAATACACACAATCAACAAGAAATATTTCACAATAAGCCAAATATTAACCAAGATGATGCCCCTAGTCAAGTTGAAAATTGATTGATTGACTGATGACAATGAAGTTAGTAAAGTTAATGATAATAACAATGCATATCCCTAAGATTATGTTGTTAATGATAGGAATAACACTAGGATTGCTAAGGATGCATCCCTATAATTATAATTGGATTCAACTGGATCAATTGATTTGGATCAAAATCAATAGATGTTATTGGATGATGAGATAGATTGCAATTATTAGGATTGATTATATTGTATAAATTGGATTGGGATTTTTGGATTGAATGGATGGATGGAAGATAAATGGATTGGATAGGATAGTTTGGAAAAATAAAAGGATATGAACCAATGATAAGGGACAACTGAGAATTTGTAAAATATGGAAGGATAGAGGGATTTCTTGGATATGAGATAATTTTATTGAGTGGATGGATGGTGATAGGAGGTAAGAGGATGATAGATAGAGGATAGGAGGATGGAGCTTCAAGGATTATGTTGTGAAGGAAAAAGATGCCCCACACTAGAGATGGTCCAATTGAGGATTATTTTTGGATGTAATTTAATTCAAAAGTTATAATTTTATTAAAGTACCATATCAAAAAGTTTATTTTTATGTTGTATTTCTCAAGTGTTATAGGAACCCAGTGCCCAATTTTTAAAATCAATGTGTTGCATTTTTATCTTGCTTTAAATATCATATTATTTTTTCTAGTAAAAAGCATACAACCTAAATAAATAATTATATAATGTAGTCTATGTAAGCTACTTGAAGCCTTGATCTCAAGTCAAAATACAATAAGAATTTATTAGGAATTGAAGTATAGAGTAGGCAAGGAGCAACCCCTCACCACATGATAGGGTTTGCAAGGAAATTATGGACCAAGCCAATTGAGAGTCTAATGAAACTTGAACAATATTTTTTAATGGGGATTAAGTAAATTATATACTCATAAAAAAGATAAGTTTTCACCAAGGGCATAATGCCTTAGGGTATGTGCAGGATCACAATGGGCCAAAAAGTGGCAATATGATGGGTATGTGGTTGACAAATTTTTTTTACCCAAAATTGATGAAATGAAAAGGGTTTTTAAAGGAGATTCTCAGCTTTCCACCAATATAAATTATTCTTTACTTTGAATTTAATAAGTAATTATTATTCATTTTCTATTCAAATTACGACTAAAGTGTCGATTGATAGGCTAATTGAGAAAAAATTATAACTTTCAAACATTATCACATTTTTTAATCATAAACATGCGTCACATTCTATGTTTCACATACTATAGGATTAAAAAAAAGAAAAATGAATTTCATGAAGTTTGACCAAGTTAAGGTGGTAGGACATACAAGTTTTTATATTTTCTAAAAGTTGTAATAAAAATTCATAATTAATTATTTACTTGGAAAAAATTAAAAAAATATGCATCACATGGGACATGAGTCCTTTTTATATATAAAATCTTATAAAAAGTATTATCATTTTATTGTGGTTAGGGTGGTCAGACAACACCTACTTCTTATTTTTTCCCTGAAATTTAAAGTACTCTGCATTGAAATTTCAAATTTTCACCAAATAGATTTTTTTTTTAAACAAACCTAGTAGTTTAGAAACTACATTCAATTTGCTACAGATTCTATTCTTACATATTTTTGAACTAATATAGATAACTTATTCAAATTTTACGTCAAGTTGCCTAACTCTAATTTTTTCTAAATTTTTGCCACTTAAGGCCTTTTTTCCATGATGATCCTGCACATACCCCTTAGAGGACTTGTGACTTAAGAGAATATGATATTTCATAACTAATAAAGCTTGATGGATGTCATTGGGTGCCACTATCACAGATAAGTGGACAACTCAATAACCTAGATGGTTATCAATTCAAATTGTTGATAATCCTTACCTTACATATAAGATCCTCTTGATTTTTTTTATTAAATTTTATATCTAAAGTGTGTGGAGACTCCTTGTATGTGCATTGATAGTGAGAAGAAGCCTTATGCATGTATGATCATTTGGTATTAAATATGAAATTTTTTCATGTGTCTAGCCATATTTCTACTTAATGTATTTGATGTGATTGTTACCTAATTGGCCATATCCTAGTATAGAGGTGTGGGATTGAGGGCTCTACATAGTTAGGTTATTGAACCATCATTAGATACTAGTGGATTCTTTCGAGGAGATCAAGATTGCATGAAAGGGTTATCATATTTTATTGCCAATTTGAAAATTTGGTGTCCTCAAATATATATTTATAATTATTATCTTAATCTTAGTTGTGTTTAATTGTATTCCACCCACATAAGTGGTGATGACTCAATATTCAATTTTGGTACATTCCCATGTTGGTGTTCAATTTGTGTAGCCTTTTATAATTATTTTTTAATATTTTTATGTGGTAGAAAAGGATTAGACAATCATTTTTTTATTTTTTTTATAATAACCATGTAACTTAAAATAATCCCAGTGTTCTACTTAGTAAAATTCACAATGTTTTCACCTCAAGTGAATAAATCATGATGCCATGACTTAGCAATGAATTTTTTTCTTCCCATAATGTAAATTACATGCATAATTGAAATAATGTTACTAATTCCAAATTATCGTTGCATTCCAATGTAATCTCACAAATCTTTCCGTAACATAGATGTCATATTGATTGAACTCAAGTATATCTTACATGACTACATCCTTTCATATAAATGGGTACATGAAACACGCGTAGCTCTTTTGAGCTTCATCTGGAAATAGATATACAAACTAGTTTTGATGTTACCACATCTGTGTGTACATTCTTAATGTCCTTGCTCACTGGTGCAAACACTCTAGTTGTCCCTGATACTAGCACAAACATCCACAAACCTCAACCACCAACTGATGAGGAGAAGCATCACTCAAGTGCTTTTCCACCAACCACAGACTCAAATGTGGTCCCCCGCACATATATCATTTGATAGATAGACCTACCCTTTGATGAAGAGATTGGTTGGTAAACCTCATAACAATAGCCTCTCTAAGCTTAGTGTTGTGTCCTACATGACTAGAACTTGTAAACTCACAATATAGGAGTAGCATGCATACAAATGGATCGTGATGAACTGACAATGTAAATAGTGGCTACTTACACTACTTTGGCCAAAGTATTCCCACTCATTACTTTGAGTGAAGGTCATTCTATTCACACACACTCTCCTGTAGCTCAGTTTGGATTATGACCATTCTTATACTATACCTAGGTAATTTCCTTCCATAGGTAATCGCTAACCATAGAAATAACCTACCCCCTTTCCCAAAGAGACTATGGTATCTCTACCAATTAATCCTAAATATTAGTTACCCCTTCAAAGGATATTCCCATTCTAGGTATAGCATAAGAGCTTCTTCGCCTATGAATTACTTTACATAGACAAGATATTCACTTCAAAAGATAACCTAGTCTTAAGTATAACTTTATAAGCTAAAGTATAGCTACATAAGCTTCATCTAATCATGGGTTAAATAATTGACTGAATTTAGTAAAATAGTACATTAATAAGCGGTTCTCATCAAGAGAATAGCCACATCAGTGATTGAGCTCAATCAAAGAACAATCATAGCAATAGGTGCTTCCATTCGAGAGTGTGACCCCTTAATAAAAAGAGTTATTCAAAGTATAATCTAGTCAAAAATGCGACTTCATTTAAAGAGTGTAAAGCAACTAACCTAGTAGCCACTTTAACTCATTAGGTAATCCCAACTATGTTTCTAAACATATATAATTCCATAAACTTAAGTGGTTTGACATAATTACCAAGGTGAATTTTAACCTTGATACATTCCAATATTAGGATAAATTCATCAACCAATAACTAGCCTGATTATATAGGTTACTATAACCTCATATATTTCAAATCAAGACCAAGTGTACAACCCAACCTAGTAGGTTCTTCCCAACCTATAGGTATCAATGAGTATTCAAGTACTTGTCCCCAGAGTAACCCACTATCCATATAGTATAATCAAATAACTTATGTTAGAACACAATGATCTACTGAGCAGGGGGTGAATTAGTAGATATTAAAACTTTTAGTTCTTAAACCCTTTGTAGATTCAACCTTAACCTCAAATGTGTAGATTGAAATACTAACGGATATAATAGTCACAAGCATAAGAGAGATCAACACATAACACAATATGTACGTGGAAAACCCAAGATGGGAAAAACCACAGTGATAAATGTTGATAGGATAGATATTGTCCTAATCTAGCCTCACAAGCTTTAAAGTTCAGTTACAATGTTTAGGGCTACAACCCAAGCAAGCAACAAATCCCTGTTTAGAAGCTACAACTTCAACGATGCTACTACACCCTATTCTGAGCTACAACTCAGTGCAAAATGGAGGCTACAACCTCATACAAAGTTTTGCAATATACTATGCATAAAATGGTTCTACATAATCTACAATGCATCAGTTCAGTACATAAGCTCTATCTCTCTCTTATTTCTCCCTTACTCCACTGTAACCAGCTACACAAATTTTTAGATTTTGCTTTTTGTTACAATTCACCTTCCTCTGCATTCAACCACTCTCATTCATTCTCAATCTCTCAATGATTCCCCTCATTCAATTCATACACATTGGAATCATAGTTAGGTTTTTTCTACTTGCAACCTACTTCCATAAGTTTCAAAGAATCGAGCCAAACACATACTATCCAACACGTCAGATATCACCAATCCCTACATTGAGCCATACAACATTAAATTCTATTTTAGAGAATGTTCCTTTGTTCTCTCTATCAAATCCAAAAAATCTGATTGTGCATTTAATGCTCTCTTCTGTTCCTTCGATCTAATTTTGATCTTAATAACTTTTGTGATATATTTTGCTGCCTACAAGATCAAATCTTCATATTTTGGTCATTGAGGTAGTTGGAAAAATTAATTCTTTCTCATGTGTTAGTTTTCAGACCACACCCTCATTTACACTTGTCATAGCCATTTTAGATCTCTGCATTTGAACACTGGTCATCAATCAACTCCTTCGTACCTTGATCTTATGTTCAGCATTCACTATTGTGTCTTTAAACCTTGACCATTGGATAATCAGTCGCTTAAACCACTATCGTTGATCTATCATATCGTTTCGTCGTTGGGACTCCATTCAGACATCCACCGATCCAAGCAAATCACACCGATATGCTTACCATGTTACCTAATCGGGCCAACAACCTACATGTCATCCATGTCATCACCACATCATTCACAACACCGATGCAAAATGACATATCTAGCAATCATTCATTGTCATCCGTTACCCATCATCACACTCAAGTCCCACTTAGTGCCTCATCATTCTGTTGAGGGTCTGATGCCATCCCCAGTCCTACTAATGTGCCTATACCACACTAATATGCTTTAAGTGTTATCTTGGTTGGTCCCACAATCGACATCCAAGTCACTATATCACCCATGACTTCGCCAACAAAATGGATCATCGGTCACTCAAAACCCAAACCTCGAGCCATAAGTCAAAGGTTGGAAGTTCCCAAAACCCACAATTTGCGATAAGGCTTCCATGCACCACCCGGGATCCACTCTCCACTTGTCAATCCTCTTGTTTACCATCATCATCCATGTCAATGCTTCATAATCCACAACAAGGATGTGGATTACGGTTCATCAATCTCTCCATCCCACATGCTAGCATTGTCATCACTGTCAGCAACATCATTATACCTAGGTCCACTAGGTGCTTCCTTCCGTACAAGAAGTTGCTACAAGTTAGAACTTTTGAAACTCTTGTCAGAGGTTACTAAGTTATGAAAATATGTGAATGCCAACATATAGATATTGGGCCATCAGACCACCAAGAGACCTAAATTAACTCTCGCTATTCACCAGTTTCCCACCAACCCAAGAGCGTGACAACTTTTGAGCATTGGGCGTAGAGCGGCTAGTCACCGAATGGCATAAAGGGCTTAAGTTTTGACTTAAGCAACTGATAACTTGTGATAGGCGGTCAACAAAAAATTAAAACATCTTGAGGATGCCATGATTGCAAACAAATTAGGGTTTAATTGTAAACCCTAATATCACCCAAGAGAATAAAATTCATTTTTGGTCGTGTTATACATCTTTTAGACCTGCACAAAACCTTTTTGAAATCCTCTCAAAAAATCCATCATGAATCTACAGATTGTTTACCCTTTTGACATCAATGACAACAATAGTCCAAAAATCTCCTCCTTTGGCATTGATGGAAAAACTCTAATTTCTCAATCAGGCACCACTAAAACTCTACACCAATTTGATTAACACATTGTAACACTACAACTCCCCCTATGACATAAATCTCATCTCATCTATTTAGCATCACATTTCTCCCCCTTTAACATCAATGACAAAGGGTACACTCCCCCTAAAGTGAGGCTTCGATTTTAAACTCTACAACCATCAAGTCGCTAGAAATTTGCCAGTTTTGAACTCTACAATTTACATGACTTGATCAGATTTATCTTAATCAGGGTTTAATAATTGATCAATGAAGCTAACCTTAGATGCATGCCCTATGACTAGAGTTTAGTAATATGAGGTGGGAGAAACTACTCCCAGCTTCTGCCTCAAGTATTCAAACCGCTCTATTGGAAGGGGTTTTGTAAATATATCAGCCACTTGTTCCTTGGTGGGAACATGCTCCATGCTAACTTCCTTATTTGAAACCTTTTCTCTGATGAAGTGATACTTGATTGATATATGCTTTGTTCTGGAGTGCATCACTGGATTCTTTAAGATATTAATGACACTTGAATTGTTACAAAGAATCGAAATGGGCTCATTGTACTCTACCTTGATGTCCTTTAATGTTTGCTTCATCCATAAGACTTGAGTGCAACATGCAATTGCTACAACATATTCTACTTCTGCAATAGAAAGAGTAATAGAGTCTTGTTTTTTGCTCATCCAGGAAACCAATTTGTTCCCTAGGAAGAACGCTCCTCCACTAGTACTCTTTCTATCATCCAAACTACCTTACTAATCTGCATATGTATATGTTGTTAATGTGAAATCTTTTCATTTGGGATACCATAAACCATAGTCAACAGTACTTTTCATGTATCTAAATATTCTCTTTACTACATTGATGTGTGATTCTTTTGGTTTTGTTTGAAACCTAGCTACCATACAAACTGCTTGCATTATATTAGGCCTTGATGCAGTTAGATATAGTAGACTTCTAATGATTGATCTATACAATGTTTGATTTGCATCAGGTGACTCATCTAATCTACTCAACTTGCAGCCAGTATCCATGGGAGTACTGATTTCTTTGCAATCCTCCATGCAAAAAAATTTAAGCATTTCTTTTCCATACTTGGTTTGTGATATAAAAATACCTTTATCAGTTTATGTAATTTGCAAACCAAGAAAAAAACTGAGTTCTCCTAACATGGACATTTCAAAATCATCTTGCATGTTTGTGGCAAATATTTTGCACATCACATCACTGCTACCACCAAATATAATATCATCTACATAAACTACAACAATGATCATTTTCTTACCCTCAAATTTGAGATATAGATTTCTATCAGCACAACCTTTCTTGAATCCTTGTTGTTGTAGATATTGATCTAATCTTGAATACCAAGCCCTTGGTGCTTGCTTCAAACCATACAATGATTTCCTCAAATTTTAGACATAATCATCATTCTCTGACAGCTGAAAACCTTCTAGATGCACAATATATACTTCCTCTTCAAGGTTTCCAATTAAAAATGAAGATTTGACATCCATTTGATATACTTTAATACCTTTATATACACAAAAAATGCAACGAATATCCTAATAGCTTCTAATCATGCAACTAGAGCAAATGTTTCTTCAAAATCAATCCCTTCTACTTGTGCATATCCTTTACACACTAATGTTGCTTTGTTTCTAACCATAGCTCCATCTTCATTCAACTTGTTTCTGAATACCCATTTTGTGCCAATTATATTCTCACTTGATGATCTAGGTTCCAATTCCCAAGTTTTGTTATTTTCAATCTGATTGAGTTCCTCTTCCATTTCTCTTGACCAATTTTCATCCTTACTGGCTTCATCAAAAAACTTTGGTTCAATCTGAGATGAGAGAAAAGTTTACTTGTTCCTTGTCCTTTGCAAGTCTCCTAGTCTGCACTCCTACATTCTTGTCACCAATTATCTGTTCTACAAGATGATATTTTGCACATATTTTGCAGGAGCATGTTCAACCTCTTGCTTATTCTCTTCTTCTTCCTCTTCTTCTTCAACTTGTGTACCTATTTCATCCTCATCTAACTCAATTTAAAAAAATTTTCTACTAGGCTAACCCTGATTTGCACTTTCATCAACCCTGACATGTACACTCACTACAATTCTATGCAATCTCTTATTGTAACACATAAGCTTTGCTTTGGCTGGAATACCCCAAGTATATCCCCTCATCACTTCTTGACTCAAAACTTCCTAAGTCTTCATCTTCTCTTTTAATAGAGCACTTACAACCAAATACCTTGAAATTCTTGACTAATGCAGGCCTACCAAACCATAATTCATATGGCGTTCTACCACTATTAGATGTTATAAGTGCTATGTTATGAAAGCATATAGCAGTTTGTACTACTTCTTTCCAAAATGTATATGCCAAGTTTTCCTCATTCAACATAGCTCTGGCCATCTCCTTCACAATTTTGTTTCTTCTCTCTACCATGACATTTTGTTGTGGTGTTCTTGGGGTTGAATACTAGCGCTTGATTGCATGATCTTCACAATATTCCATGAATTCTCCACCTCTATCTAACCTGAGACATTTGATTCTTCTCCCAGTCTCATTTTCTACCAGCTTCTTATAACTTTTAAATGCTTCAAAAGCCTCAACCTTCTCCCTCACAAATACGACATATGCCATTCTAGTATAGTCATCAATCAACAACATGAAATATATTTCTCCTTGAAACACTCTTGTCCTCATTGGACCATGTAGATTAGTATGGATTATTTCCAAGGATTTTGTAGTATAGTAATCCTTTGTGGGAAATTTAAACTTAATTTTCTTTCCTTGCTGATAGCCTTGACAAATGATGTTATCAGCCTTTGCAATCTTAGGCATATTTCTAAATAGGCCTTTTGAACTTATTTTCACCAAGTTGTTAAAATTTACATGTCCTTGTCTTCTATGCCACAACAAACTTTCATATGCTTGACTAATTAGACATGTTTTGCCTTCCACTTCACATAGATTTTAGAGATTACTATCAGTCCTTGTCCCGTGAGCGCAATTTTTTTACCATTCAATCTTATCTTGCAGCCTTCAAAATCAAATACAACTTTCTATCCATTATCACACATCTGGTTGACGCTAAGAAGATTGTGTTTTAGACCTTCCACATAGAGCACATCTTTAGTTTTTTTCTTTCCATCTATGCTCAGAATTCCTTTACCACGAACCTTGACAGGAGTATTATCACCTAGACTTATTGAACCTCATTTTTTCATTTCAAGCTTAATGAATTTCTTTTTTATCTCCAGTCATGTGCTTGGAGCAGCCACTATCAATAATCCATAGATCTTGTTCCTTTGCATGTAAATCTATTTGGGAAATCATAGAATGATTGACGCAAGAGCCCAACTCTTTCTCCTTCCATATATTCTTGGGATTCTCCTCAATTTTCTTTTCTTCTATCTCAGAAGTCATATTTCCTTTCTCTTTATTAGTAGGTGAGGATTTCTCCTTCTCAAATTTCACACTTGGTCCTGTAAATCTATTTCTACAATTTCTAGCTATATAACCAAAGTTTTTGCAACTATAATAAATTATATTCATATCAACCAAGGGAGCAAATGGATTCTTTCTTACAAAATTTGTACTCTTCCTTGGAATGATTCTACATTCTCTCGCCCTATGACTAAAATTGTTACAATTATAGCAATATCCATCTAAATACAATGAGTACCTAGTCATGTAGTTTCCTTCAGCTGGATGAGGTGATCTTTGTCTAGGCCTCCTTGGATAGTGTACTCTTGTGAATCCATCATTGTCTACTCTTTTTATGTTAGGCATCTTATTTTGTTGATCAGGAACTGTCTCTTTGTCCTCCTTGACTTCAACGAGTTTCTTTTCTTTATCAGATTTTTGTTCATCTTTCGGAGCTTCCTCTTTGTTAGATCTTTCTTCACTTGGGACTTATTTTTCTCCTGCTCTAAATATTTCATAAATTTTTGCAGAGATATCCATAAATGAATTCTTCCCTTTTTCCAAACCTAAACTAGATTTCTCTTTATTTGTAGGCTTTTGTGTACTTATTAATTCATTCAGAATATTTGTACCACCTTTCAACTTTATTCCATTTTTGATCTACTCATTGGCCTTCTCCAATTCTTTCCTTAAGGAAACTATTTCTACCTCCAGTTTCGAGCATCTATCCATCTCATATTGAAATTTAGATTTCATGACATCCTCAATTCTTTTAAGCTCTTCTACATGAACTTTCCATCCTACTAACACCTTATTGGACTCTTCAAGTTCTTGTGCTTATTTTTTAGTCTCCTTTTGAGCATTCCTTTTTAGATTCTTGTTTTCTCTCTTAAGATTATCATATTTGTCTCTTAGTTCATCAAGATCTTCAAGAGCACTAATTAGTTCTCCTTCAAGATCAACAACTGTCTCCTCTTCTCCTTCATATGAGTCCTCAATTTTTGCATCCTCCTAATCCTTAGTTTCTTTAGCCATGAATAAAAATTCTCTTCTATCATCTCTCGTTACAAGGGCATTGCCTTGATCCTCTTCTGATCAATCACTAGCATCAGACACTTCACTTTCTTGATTGATGTACAAACTATTCTTCTTCTTTCCAAAGCTCTTTCTTTTAGGGTAGAACTCTTTCTTCTTTCTACTATCAAATTCTTGCTTGGAACTATCTTCTTTACCATATGGACACTTTGAAGCAAAATGACCTATTCTGCCACAGTTAAAACACATAAAAGGGAGCTTACCTTTATACTTGTTGAATAATTTTCTTAGCCTTCTTATAAAATTTTCTTCTTCCTCATCAGTTCCTTCATAATCAGATGTATGACAACTTTTTCTTTCT
>VDFB02281492.1:612649928-612670986 GCA_007258455.2 Sequoia sempervirens | reverse complement strand
TCTCTCCCTTTCCCTCTCTCTCTCTCTCTCCCCCTCTCTTTGTCTCTCTGTCTCTCTCCCTTTCCCTCTCTCTTTCCCTTTCCCTCTCTCTCTGTCTCTCCCTTTCCCTCTCTCTCCCTCTCTCTCTCTCTTTCCCACCCTTCACCTCCTAAATACTCTTAGGTCTATATATGAAAAAATTGGATATCTGATTTGAATCGGATATCCAATTTATAACACTAAAATATTACCATTACAATACATTTTAAAATGTTTTTCAAATCAGATATTGGATTTTATTTGATATTAGATTTGTGGGCCATAGAAAAACCCCATGTGGGTCATTTTGGGCATCCCAACAGTCCCTACATTCTATTTGCAGGTGAAAAAAGAATGATTTCAGATAAGAAGAGACAAAGATCAACTTTTTGGCGCATCTTCTACTCAAATTTTTCATAAGCAATCATTTTTTAGCATCTTTTATGAGGTATAATGAGGAGCAACAGTCGTCAGAAGCAAAAATGTAAGAGAAATCTTACAAAAGAACAAATTGAAGCATATAAACAAAGAGACAGAGAAGGTCATAGGAAGAGAGGACAAGGTATGTTAAATATTGGTGAACCTGAGCCCTTTGTTCTTTCAAGTGAAGAGGAAATTGAATATGTTCAAGGTGAAAATGTTGAACATGATATTGAAATTGGGAATGAAAATATTCAAATTGATATTGAAAATGTTCAAGGTGAAAATGTTGGAATTGAAGATGTTGAACATGATATTGAAATTGGGAATTAAATTATTGAAATTGATATTGAAAATGTTCAAGGTGAAAATGTTGGAATTGAAGATGTTGAACATGATATTGAAATTGATAATGAAAATGTTCAAGGTGAAAATGTTGGAATTGAAGATGTTGAACATAATATTGAACCAAGTGTAAATTATGTTTTACCAGATTACATGAGAAATGAAGAACCTTGTGTGGAAGAAAGAAATATTCCAAATTCAAGACCTTCAAGAACCCCTAAATGGTTACTTGAAATTGATGAGAACATTATAAACAATTTTGAAGGCAAGAGGTCAACACGATTAGTTCGATTGTGGGCTATGCAACTTTTCAACCAATATTTTAGCCATGACGAATGCCATGACAAGCAAATTGCTATGGATTGTCATGGCATTCCATCACCATGATACCTCATTTCTTTGAGGAATTTTTCCAAACAGTTCATTGCCTTTTCTATGCTATTGCTTACTATTATGCTTTGATAGATTTTTTCCAAGCATCCATAGCTTGTTCGAAAGCACTTATTTTAGACTTTCAGCCATAGCATCAAGGCAATGAATTGTTTGATAAAATTCTTTGGTAGAAATGTATGAAAAATGTGGTAGCATAGAAAATAAAGTGAACTATTTGAAAAAATTCCTCAAAGAAATGTGGTCTCATGGTGATGGAATGCCATGACAAGCACATTGAGACCACATTTCTTTGAGGCATTTTTCTGAATAGTTCATTTCCTTCTCTATGCTACTTCTTATTATTATGATTTGATAGATATTTTTTGATGCACGGATAGGGGTGGAAAAGGTCACAACAACTCAAACTAACACAATTTCAAAATTTGATGAAGGCTCCAAACCCAACAATGGGGTTTTGTACCATTTCAGCTATTCACCAACTAGGGCACCTATACCTAGTTTTCATTCAATTCCATTACAAATGATGGAATAAAGACATGAAAAATAAATTTTTGAGCACTCTTTAACACATATTTCAAAATATCAAAAAGGTTCATGATGTTACTTTGGAACAAATTGGTCTAATCTGACCTGTAGTGTTGTAATTAGGCCTAAATAAGCCACTTTTACAAAGGAGGTGTGCTCAAATTAACTTACAGACTCCAAATAACTTCACCAATAGACTCCTTGGGTATAAAAACATAGGAATCCACCATTTATTTGATAAAATATTTTGAAAAAGATGTTGATCCACACTATTCTCTTGATTTCCTAGCTTAACACATGAGAAAATCAAGCTAGGGCTCAACCAAAAATCCATGAAACATACTTTCTTAGCCCTAAAACCAACAAAATATGATAAATCACCCCAAAAAGCATCATTCCACTAGTTTTCACAAAATTCCAATGGTGGAATGATGAGATTTTACATTTTTACTAATCTCAACCCTTGAAAATGAGGGTTTCAAACCACCCAATAGAAAAATACTTAGAACTAATTCAATTTCTAATGATATCAAGCCAAATAAGAATAAAGTGAAAGCTAAAATGTATATCTAACTAATACCAATGATTTTCTAGTGTAAAGCTTTCGTATAGAACCGTACTGAGCTCAACAAGTTTTGAAAACACACAAATTTTACAGAAAAATAGAGAAAACTTTTATTATTCACTTCAAAATCATTCAATCTTCATGCCTCAAATCAGTTATAGGATTTTCAGCATATTTCCCACCATATTTCATCAATTACAAGCAATATTCGAGTGGGAGAGCATTAATCCTCCTCTAACATGCAAAGTTGACAAGTTGTACAAAGCAACTTTAATACTATTTTTAGCATCGTTTCAAAAAACTGCCAACTTTCACTCCTAAATGAATAACTGACCCCATATGGCCTTTATTACAATATTTTTGGTCTAATAGACCTTATTAACAACGCACAATAAAACTAAAACTCAAAACTTGACTCACTAACCATCACCTAGTCCTCTATTTCCAAGGTGCTCCTACACCATTTTCCAAGCATCCATAGCTTGTTTGAAAGCACCTACTTTAGGCTTTTAGCCATAGTAGCAAGGCAGTGAACTGTTTGATAAAATGCTTTGGTAGACATATGAAAAATGTTGTAGCATATACAAGGCATTGAACTATTTGAAAAAATTCCTCAAAAAAATGTGGTCTCGTGGTGATGGAATGCGATGACAATCTATAGCAATTTTCTTGTCATGGCATTCCATCACCATGAGACCACATTTCTTTGAGGCATTTTTTTAAAATAGTTCATTTCCTTTTCTATGCTATTTCTTACTATTATGCTTTGATATATTTTTTCCAAGCATCCATAGCTTGTTCAAAAGCACCTGTTTTAGGCTTTTGGCCATAGCAGTAAGGCAATGAAATGTTTGATAGAATGCTTTGATAGACATGAATGAAAAATGTGGTAGCATAGACAAGCCAGTGAACAATTTGAAAAAATTCCTCAAATAAATGAGGTCTCATGGTGATGGTATGTGGCATTCCATCACCATGAGACCTCATTTCTTTGAGGCATTTTTTCAAAAAATTCATTTCCTTGTCTATGCTATTGCTTACTATTATGCTTTGATAGAATTTTTCCAAGCATCCATAGCTTGTTTGAAAGCACTTGTTTTAGGATTTTAGCCATAGAAACAAGTTAGTGAACTATTTGATAAAAAGCTTTGGTAGACATGTATGAAAAATGTGGTAGCATAGACAAGGCAGTGAACTATTTGAAAAAATGCCTCAAAGAAATGTGCTCTTATAGAATGTCATGACAAACAAATGCAATTGACAACTGCTCCTAGTTATTAGTTATGTAATGTGAATTAATTGCATAACTGCTTAGGTTGAGTTTGTAAAAACTATATTGTAATTGAAATTCTTTCATCTATCAGCATCTAGTTGTTAGTTATGCAATGTGAAGTAATGCTTTGAGTTTGAAAGATGTGCAATGCAATGTAATCAGTGATATAAATATAAACTACAAAATATATTTTTACAATTAATTAGTTAAACTCTTTATTTTATTTTCTCTCTATAGCTCTATGCTATGGAAATGCCTTTCAATTTCAAAATATTTTTTTCTCTTGTTCTACAATTTTTTAAATTTGATTTTTTTTTTAAATCTTATACTTTTGGTTTATACTTTTTTCCCCAAAAGACTGTTGTTGCTATGGTTTAAACTATATAATATAACCATAATATAACTAAGCAATATATGATATAATTTAACTAGATTATTCATTATTTTTATTGTGAACTATATAATATAACCATTATTTTCTATGCTATTGTACATTTATATTTAACCATTGCTCAAGATTAAATTTTCAAAGAGTTTAAACATGCACATGAGGAACAAATTATTTCAATTGTTAACTTCTATATATCAAATTATCCAATAATCAAGTGTGCGTCCATATACAAAAATGGCATCAACACCACCTCAAACAAAGTTTTACAAAATGTGGCATATGCCATCTCGATATTTATTCAAAATATACATGCCAAAATGTCTATCTTGTCCTAAACTACTGGTGGATCATCAAAATGGAGCCTCTTTGAAGCACTCTTTGGATCTGAAGGTAGTTGCACAAGAAAAATTCAAAGCACAATTGAGATTAGTTACATTATATAATTTAAAATCAAGTAATTAACATCAAAATCAATATACATTGAATTATAATTGAACTCTAAAATTGAAATATTGATTACCTCATATATACATCTCTTCAAAGGGTCATGAGTCCTAGAATATGCCCCTATCAAAGAACCAATCAAACCAACTTTGGTAATGTCAATCTACATATGTGAACAAAAAAATAAAATTGATACAAGTTAGCATACAATTGTTGGTAATATGAACATATTTACCAAACACAAAATAAAATAAACACATACCTCTGTAGGCATCTCTTTTTCTATATCTCCTTGAGGTGTTTCAACACCTACTCCTTGAGGTGTTCCAACACCTACTCCTTCAGGCGTTGTGACACTTTTCAACAAGAATGTGTAGCTCATAACCACCTATACATAAAAATGACAAGTATATGAAACTACCAATCTATGTCGATGTATGTATAATCACTATAAGATCTTAAAAATCTTAATTCAATCAAATTTGATTTCAATTACCTTTCCCTTACCTACCATTGCACCTCCATAGTCTGGACAGCGTTGCACCTCACTCACACTAGGTGTTTCCTACAAGAGGAAAATAAGATAAACATATAAGTTAATATATAATTTCATTAATGACAAGCAAGTATATAATAAAACAATGTAAATGAGTGAGTGCGAAAATATATACTGCGTGCATGTCAAGGCCAAATGAAATGGCCCTAAGGGTCCTATCAGTAACCTGTGTAAGCTCCTCCTTAGACATCAATGTTGATGGGTGCTTTAGCACTTCTCAAAATAGGTAATGCATAGGTACATCATCTCTCTTGAAAGAAAATTTTCTACAAGAAAATTATAGAAAACTATCCCAAGGTTTTGAATGTCAGATCATGACTTGCTTGGAATGTCTCAGTTGGTTAATGTGTTTTGTAGGTAATCACATGGTCAACCTTTATGGTTTACAAAGCATGGGAAGTTGGGTCTGCAAATGGAGTTTCAAAGTGTTGAAAGTGAATGGACAGTGGTTTCTTACTCAAAATAGCAAGCTAAAACTTACCATGTTCATCAGATTTACCTTTGTGGCGATGCTTGGAATCCTACTCTAACCAAGGTTCAAAAGAAATAGCAAAAGAGGAAAGGGTAAGAGAAGTTGTTCTAAATCTAAGCTATGAATGAAAAATAATCATGGAGGGTGCTACAGTAGATAGACTCCCACAAACTAGATTTTCCTTGACCAAGAAAGACCTATAGTTACACAAAAATAGTGTAATCTCCTAAGGTCTGCTGATTTTCAAATTGCACATGCACATCATGAACATGCAATTGAAAAAATTTTCAACAATTAAATAAAGAATCCCAAGCTAACTTTGCACAACAAATTTTCATCAACATGTGCTAAAAGTATGGGCTAAAAGCTCATCAAATACCATAACAACAATGTCCATTATCATAGCCATTCAAGAAATTGCAAGCTAAACTAACTTGGAAGTTGAACCATGCATACATAATGAACAAACTAAAAAGAAACATCCATTAAATCATGCAATGCTCCTCTCTATTTCTACAAAATACTTTTACACCAGTTCTTCAACCATTTACAAATGATTATAGTTTTCCAAAGCCCAAATGAATGGCTAGGATTGATTTACAATGAGTGGCTCAGATTCGTTGCAAGCTAGGGTTTCACCTACCCCTAATATTTCATAATTTAAAATAGGTTATTTTGTCCTCTTCCCTATTATGTCTTGTAGCCTATTTTGTCTTCTAGTGACCTTGGAACTATAGCAGTTTTGTCCTGTAGTGACTACCTTCTTTGATGCAGCTAAAAACTTGAAGGAAGATGCCCTTTGTCTGATATGTTTGCAACATTTCTTCATTGAATCTTGTTGTGGATTTGTGTCACTAAAAAGCAATTATACTGCTCCTAATTCCAGTGGATAGCTCCTGACAATCATCATCATTTGGTCGAAAAAATAAAACTCCTTATTCCTTTGAAGGTCACCCTTTGTAGTTTTGTCATTGACTTCCTTGGCATGCATTCATATGTTGGTTAGTCCTTCATTGTTTATGTAGACATCCTTTTCCTCTTTTCCTCCAAGGGCTCTTGTGGGCTTCTTTGATGGCCCTTCAGTAGGTTCCATAAATCCTGCACCCAAAGATGCAGTAAGTGCCATTACATATAGAGCCAACAAATACTAGTTAAATCCTACAAATTCATTATTAGATCCATCCATGCAACATTAAAATATCATAATATTCATCATTGTTCCACATTTGGAGCTCATTTGGACTATAAACATAAATGCAGGCTCAAGGGTGCGAGTGCCATAGGGCAGAAGAATGGTGGGCAGACAGTGGACAGATGACAGATGACGAACGACAAACGACGGGCGAACGACAGATGACAAATGATAGAAAACTAATGGATGATGGATGATGGGTGGATAGCAGATGGTGGATGACAGGCGGATGATGGACGATGGACAATGAACAGTGGGCAGATAGTAGACGGAGGGATGACGACTTGCAAGGAAGTTCCCGCATACAATGACGGAGGGACAATGACTGGCAAGGAAGTTCTGAAGGATGACGACGAAGGGATAGCCCACAAGGAATTTCCCACAGATGACAATGGAGGGACGACAACTTGCAAGGAAGTTCCTACAAACGGCGATGGAGGGATGATGGCCTACAAGGAAGTTCTCATGGATGATGACAGAGAGACAGCGGCCTACAAGGATGTTCCCACAAATAGCGACAAAGGGATGGTGACTTGCAAGTAAGTTCCCACAAACGGCGACGGAGGGATGGTGACCTGCAAGGAAGTTCTTGCAAACGGCGAAGGAGGGATGACAGTCTACAAGGAAGTTCCCATGGACCGCGACAGAGGGATGGCAACCTGCAAGGCAATTCCCGCAACTTCACAAAACTTAGTAAATTTGAGATTTTTTAATTTTATCACATGGGAAAAGGGGTAGAAAGAGTGCCTAGACATATTTCCTTAAGATTTGAATCATTTTGAAAAATGAAAAAATTTCGGATGTGGTTTAGCCAAAGGGTCCACCGCCCTTTTGTAATGGCAATGAGCACACGATGACCCACACACGATAGCCTGCAATGAAATTTTTGCAATGTCTAAACACATGGAAAATTTGATCCAAACCCCTTTAGGCACGTGAAGACACTCACTTTATGGGCTCTAGATGATGAAATATTGAAGTTTGTACCCTTTGTTGGAAATGCAAATATTTGGAATGGGGAACTAGAGGGTCCATCGCCCTTTTAAAAATGACAATGAGCACACGGCAGCCTGCACACGATGACCCACAAAGGAATTCCTACAGATGACAATGGAGGGATGGTGGCCCGCAAGCAAATTCCCACAGACGGTGACAAAGGGATGAAAACTGAAAAGGAAGTTCTTGTGGATGGCGATAGAGGGATGACAACCTGCAAGGAAGTTCCCACACACAGCGATGGAGGGACGACGACCAATAATGAAATTTTTGCAACTTCTCAAAACTCAACGAAACCTTGGCAGTTCACTTAGGAATCACAAAAAAATCCCAAATCCATAGGAAACTTGTCCCCAAATTCAAAAAATGAAGGCAAAAGCGAAGCAAGCGAGCAGGGACCAAGTTCGTAAGAGCAAGGCAAAAAGCAAAAAAAGGAAGGGGGACTTTGTTTCTCTCTTAAATTCAAATTCCTCAGGTAAAATGAAGGGCATGGAGCAATGTTTATAGGCCAATTTCCACTAATGGCATGCATTAATTTCTTGGTACGGCAGACCCGGGTTAGGTAAGATGTGGGAACCCAAGCTCATTTAGATGCCTTGTCAAGGCTTGGATAGAGAAAATAAGTGTGGATTCTGCCATGTGGGCGGAAGTTGGGTGTCAGTCACTACTAAACGTCGAAGCATGAGCAGCGACCCATAGTTGCAAGTCTGCGAGGCTTGGAGGACACCAAGGCAATGGGTGAAGGGAAACCTATAGCAACATTTCTACGAAAACAAAAGACTTAGTGAAAATCAGGTGGGTGAATCTAGTCAAAGGGAATTTGATCATTCTAAGGCATGTGACCCACTTGAACTCTAGAACAGGGGCAGGCAAAGTGAAGCAAGAGAAAAAATGACCCAACAAGAGCAGAAACAAGCCGTCGAGAGCAAAAAAGAGGGGGTCCCTACCTATGGCGAGGTGTGTGTGCAAAGCATGAACAACAATCAACTGTTAAATAGACCATGTAAATAAATATCAATACTTGATACTATCTCTTATTAATATTCATTTAAAAAAAAATGCAAGTTATGAATTTACAACTTAAATCTTACCTGTGTAACTATTCCAATGTCCCCCTCTCAAGCAGGAGAGGACTCTATAGGGTGTGCTCCAATCCCATGTGTCTGATCTCCTATAACATCCACATCATGGAGGTCATAATCAGAAGTGTCCAAGGGATGCTCAATAGGTTGTATAAGAGGACCCAAGCATATCTGGTGGCACATAGTGCAAGTATGTCGCACACATTTTTGTGGACCTGAGGAGGATGATGTAGCAGCCATTGCCAACATCACTAGCATGTGGCTGAGCTACTGTAGCAATATGGGAAAACAAAAGATCACTCAAAGAGTGAATAGTCTAAATAGTTTGTGTGGTTGCATCCTCGATAATATCTGGATGATGTACTAGAGGTGGTTGAGGAAGGGGAAGAGGGGGAACATATGGGCCCTGGACTACTCTAACTATGCTTGGTCTATCCTGGGGCATACCTCCACCAACGCCCTAGAAGGGTTTAATGTCAAATTAATTGACATGATGCCCTAACACAAACTCAGCGTATAATTTTTTTAATAAAGTAAAATGCTACATCAATATTATTGTTGGGTGATTTATTAAAAACCATCCACCAACGATCCCAAAAGTTATCTACAATGTCCTTATTCATGTACCATTTTATAGAAAATTTTGGTTTATTAACATTAACTAGCAGATCGGTGCGGGGGGGTAACAAATAAAGAGGCTATTTGGGCTTTTGTTATTTTGATATCTTTCACCTCTTCGTAAGAAAATCCACAAGAGTAATATTCCCTCATGGTTTCTCACCACGAAAGAATGGCATTATGTTGGGTGGAGAGGGTTTCCATATTTTTAATTATTTCTTTCAATGTGTTTGTCATCTTGGATAATTGAGGGATTGTCTTATAAACATCACAAATTCCCCTCTATTGCTCCAATTTTTCACCAATTAACTCTTCAATTGATAGGCGCAGAGGTGGTGGAGAGTTTGACATTTTTGGGTTTTGATTCTCAGCCATAATACCTGATTCATGTTCAAAACTAATTAATCTAATTGAAATTACACAATATAAATGAAATTATTGTAAAAACTCCTAGTTTTTAATAAAAATCCATAAAAAACCCTAGTTTTTAATAAAAATCCATAAAAAACCCTAGTTTTTAATAAAAATCCATAAAAAACTCTAGTTTTAAATAAAAATCCATATTAATACTCTAAAATGTATCTTGCAAATTGGATATTAGGTATGCCTCACATCACTCTCACTGTGCTTTGAAATGGTTAAAATGGTTTAAAATGGTTGTGGTTGGGTATATATACCTGACCCAAATCAGATCCAATTTGGATCGGATATCTGATTTGTGCTACTTTGGCTTGGGCATTGCTTTGGAGCAATGTACTGACACCCAACCCATAAAAAATTCAACTTGGGATTTTTGCATTTTTTGGTGAATGCAAAATGCTACTTTTTTTCATATCACCACTTTTGGCCCATCATGATCCTACACATACCCATAATGGATAAGAAAAGAGAAGGGAAATATATTAGAGGATCCATAAAATCTTATAGATAATCTTCAATTGATACTAGACTGATGGACTAGATGTCACAAATTTGAGCAATTAGAGAATTTAACTACAAAAACTCAATACCTTGATGGTTTTCCTTTCATGCATGCTCCACCTGTTACATTTGATATTAGAAGGCCTATGTAACCTATCAAGGAATAAATTCTAATTGAGAACAATGAATATCAAGTGGTAACTTTCAATCAATGATCATTATGGATATTGGAGCACATACTAGACATGAGGAGGAATGCACCACATCAAATCAATTGACTAGGAGTGTCAAACGCACTTGGTGAAAGATGGAAGAGTATTAAAAAATGAATATTGATTCCATGTGAAAATTCTTGAAATGACTAGGGCCTAAATTTACTTGAAAATGGGAAGAATCGAGAAGCTGAGAGTTGTTGGATATGACCATAGAATTAAAATTTGACACAATCAACAATATGCTAGTATGTTAGGGGCTTAAAATTTCTTAAAGCCACAAGGAATAATTCTAAGGTGTGGTTCAAAGTTAGATCAAGATTGATAGAACATAGAAGAGCATGATGAAAAGGTAGTGGTACCATCAAATATCTTCAGATGGTGAATAGTTGATACATCGAGAATGATGCTAGCATGATTTCAATCTTGAGAGATTTCAAATGGGAAGGATTGTGAGCAAGAAGGTGGGATTCATTGTGACATTAACATCTTCAAGAAGAAGAAAATTGCATTTTTAGGTAGACAATAAACAACTTGTTGGACTTTGTCCTGTTGAGTCACCACAACGATAAATAAAGTTGCAAGGTCAATAAACATAAAGAGCAAGACCTATGTGAACAATAGATTCATTGGAAAAGAGAATCTTTAGAATTGATGGATATTGGTATAAGAAGGTATTCAAAGAGGTTAAATACTTAGCTAAATTCAAGACACAAGAGGTCATAGATATCACCAAGATGCTAGAATTCCAAAGGAAGGATTTTGTAAACATCATGAACTGAAGAAAGGGAAGCTTATAAACATGGAAGCGATTTGAAGTTCAAAGATTTTTTTTTCTAGGAAAAACTCATGGAATACAATAATATTAGCATGGATAACTTCAAGGGAATGTGTTAGTAAAACACACTACAAGTTGTAGGTTTGAATCTACCCACAGAAAATTGACTTGATCAATTTTAAACTTGTAAATTTAAATGAGAGTAGAAAATGAGAGAGGTCTAGGGATCAAAAATACTTGTTAGGTATGAGCGATGATGGGGAGAAGCTAAGCTAAGGTCATGAGCCAAATTTAACACAAAAATATTTTACTTGTAGACATATTATTGCATAAAGGATAATCTAATCAATGTGATCCCAAAATGTAAGGGTAAAGGGCATATATATCATAAAAATATAAGTTATATTTAAAAAAAAAAATCTAATAAATTTTTAAAAAACCATATATTTCAATTAGTTAAAATCAATTATTTAACTTACAATTTTGTCAACAATTTCACATTACATTGTGTAGCCACTATGAGTTTAGTGGTGTTGCAACAATAACCAGTTTGTATATCGTGAAATTACTTTAAACTCTACATTATACTTAAACTAATAAAATTAATTTACAAATATGATCATAAACTATTTTTAAGTATTACCCATTGTACAATAATCAAAAGTGAATTTAAACAAATAAAAACAAAATAATTATTAACTATTTTAAAAATAAATAAAGTATAAAATTGCTATCAAATATTTAAATATTAGAATCAATAAATATTTAAATAAAATTTCAAAATATAGAATTATTAGCTTGACACTTAAAAGCCAACCTGAGAGTTTTTTAGTCATCAACATTGATATGGTGTAATAATCTTCGCATTCCACTCCATGAAAATCAGTAAAAAGATTCCATGGAATGACGTGACTCTCAAAAGAAATGTGAAAAGATGATGATAAGTATATTTGTAATATAAAATGAACTATTGATTGATATTGTTTTTTTTTTTTATGAGACGATGAGTTACAATTGTACACATAATAACATGTGTTAAATATTAGAATCAATAATATTTAAATAAAACTTCAAAATATAGGACTATTACCATGACACTTAAAGTGGACATGAGAAATTCGTAGTTATCAACATTGACGTAGTGTAATAACATGTGTTAAATAGTAGAATCAATAATACTTAAATGAAACTTCAAAATATAGAATTATTAGCTTGACTCTTAAAAGACAACGTGATAATTTTTAGTCATCAACATCGACGCGGCGCAATAATCTTCACACTCCACTCCATGAAAATCAGTAAAAGGATTTGATGCATTGATGTAACTCTCAAAAGAAATGTGAAAAGATGAAAAATATATTTGTAAATATAAAATAAAAATTTGATTGTTATCCTTTATATTTTTTATGAGATGACGAGTTACAATTGCACATATTTTTAGATATTAATAATATATATTATATTAAATTACAATTGACACTTCATTATATATTTATTCATATTTTATAATTAAACATTAGTAATAATATATTTTGTTGAAGTCAAAATATCTCAACTACCACTCAAATCTCTTTTTAAGTCCTCCCCTTAAAAAACAAGAAAGCAAGCAAGCCAGCCAAGATGAAAGATTTAAAGTCTAGATAATTGATGTGATTGATAGCTCCCCTTAATGAATGCCAGCAAAAGGTGAAGAGATGATAAGATTATGCAGGTAACATTACCCCATATGACTGAAAACCTGTCATAAAAGTCATTGATGTGGATTCGTTAACCTTTCCACCACAGTCATTTTAGTCAATATTTAACATACTTAAATAGGGTAATTGCTGCGTAGTTCAACTTTATAGTCAAAAGTTAATTTTATTAGTTTTGGTATGGGTTTGATTTGATAAAAATGTATTTTCCTGGAAAGTGAGGGGACTGGCCGCCTCTGTATATAAAAATTATAATGTTCTCATAGTTCTATATAGACAGACTGATAGAATCCTATTCTGTGCCCACAGATCTGTCCAATATTATTTACACTGAGGTTTTGGAAGCGGAGGAGCAGAAATATATGGATAGACTTGTGATGATGAGAAATCCTCAGACTACCAGAGGGCACATCAGGAAGGTGACGAAACTTCGCACAGAGCGTGGGAAGATTAAAAAGGAAATATTTTGCTCTGTTGTTGGCGCCATGGTTGCTGCCGCCTCCAACGTTTTCTGCTGCATCAAGGCCAATCCCATGGGCCCTTCTCTCCAGATCTTTAGTTGTGTGCCTTCTAAGTCCAGAATTCATCCTCTCTGAGTCAGGAGTCGTGCAGAGGTGCACTTTGATATATAAATATTTCATTTTCTAAGTATGGCGTCGATGTGGGATTAACATATGGTTGTTAATGAAACTAGATTTATATGTTCACAATCGTGATGATCCAGCTTTGTAATTGAACTTGTTTTTATTGTATATGAAATGTCTGATTGCTTCTTTTCTGTTTTTATCAAATGAAATATTTCACAATGTTTCTTCTGGAACAGATCATCTCAATCGTTTTTGTATTGCTTACCTGTTTTAGAAATTCTATACTTTCACGGATCTGAAAGGAGAACTTAATTGTGAATTAATTTACAATTTTTTTAGTATCAGTACAAGAAGGGTTTATATGCTATAGTATTTTGTCTGAGCTTTTAAAGTAAATGAAAAAGAATTTTTGTACGAGAGGTTGTATTAATCAAATCAAAATATGGAAATGGTAAAACAAAATAATATTTCACATTTACATGATTTTCTTTTGTATTAATGATAGTTTAAATCAGTATTACAAAACAGAGGGAATGTTGTTTATTCACAGCAACATCTTTTGCTGATTACATGCTTTACTACATATATGTCTGGAGAAAACACATTTACATGATTTAAAAATAAATTAACATTTACATATTTTTATTTTATTTGATAGAATAAAATTTAAGAAATATTTAATTTCTTTTTATATATAAATAATTAAAAATAACAATTAATTATAAAAATATGATTATTATTATTGACATTTCAAAGTTTAACTCTTTAATTTTGATTTAAATTGTTCCTCTATATTAACCACTAATTTTAAATTTTCTAAAATTATCATCCTCTCATATCATCCCATCCATCCATTTATTGATTTAAATAAATTAATAAGACACTAAAATGTTCAGAAAATATCTTTCTATATTCCCATGTTATTCTTTCTATGCATGTGAAGGTTTTCATAATATCAGCCTTACCCAATAATGGACAACTTTAATGCATGTCTTGTGATTGATTTGTTTAAAAACGAGAAAGGGGACAAAGTAAAAGAGTGAGGAAGAGAGCCGTGTGGAGAATGAAGAGTTTGAAGTAGCATATGTTAAATGGGAAGAAACAATATATGTTCTTATTATAAGATTACTTAGGTATGTTTTATAAGCATTTTTGTCAAAGAGGGAGACACCCATATTGTTGTTTAGTGTGGTCCACACTTTGAAGTTATCTTAATATTTCAATGGTCACATGATCTCTAATTAATGACACGTTCCCATTCTTTTTCCTTTGTTCAAACTAGAGAATGCTAGAAATAAATGGAAACTACCTTTTCCTCCTATAAACAGATGTTTTGTCCACTGATTAAACTTCCAATTCCTCTTAATAAAATAACATAAAATAATCACTATTCTTATAAATTTATGTTAATTTAATCATAAAAATTTATATTTGTTATTTTTTCAATTTTTAAGTTCATTTAAATTGAAGCATTTGAAATATGATGATTAGTTTATAAATAATATAACTTTATATAAATTTGGTTTATAATAATATTTATAGCAAATTTTTTTTATCATTGTTTGTTAGAGATTTGATTTTGATTATTAAATATATTATTGATAAACTCTAGATTAAATCTACAAGTGCAAACTTAACTCAATCACCTCTACATTTGTATAGATAAATCTTTTTTTAATTTAAACGTTACCAACTAGTTCATTGATAGTTAAGTTGGCATAGCATGTATTTTTTATATTTGTAGGCTTAATTATTGTATTTGAGGACATTCCCTTATTCACTTGAAAAATCATTTAAGAGTTATTAAGGAACATGCTATAGTTTTATCTACAAAATATTTATGAGAGCATTCTAGTATCATTTATTAAAAATTTATTAGACCACATCATCCTAGGTCCATTGCATGCTTACTTGTTGTCTTGCAAAAAAAATCTTAGAGCTAAAAGTGTGTTCGTGATATCAATATTTGATCAAATCTTCTTTTCAAATCATATACTTGTCTTTCAATTAATGTCAAATTAACATTTCTAGTAACATGCAAATATGTCGATTCCTTACACTCAACTTTGTCCCCTTACCATTTGGGTTAGATCCCTCTATATGATTTGATTGGTTACCCTTTCAACGTTTAAATGATAGTTATTTGTGCACCAAGATGAGTCATTTTGAATATGTATGTGAAAAAAGGTGACTGGTTAGATATGTAAGACCACCTTTTTGCACATTTTATCACCAATCACAATGTAAATATGATATTGAGTTAAATAGAGAAGATAGGCAAGCATTCATATCCTTTGAAATGAATTTTCATGTATTATTTAAATACAAAATTAAATTATACAAATCTTATTTTGATTTCACACTTTGAAATCTAAATGAACTAAATTGAATGGGTATTATTTATTTCACCATAATTTTTATTCTACCTTTTTTTGGGGACCTTGATGTGCCTAATGTGGATGACCAATAAACTAGGAGGAAGAAACTTAACATAAAGTATTCAATAATAGTCCATAACACTTGCAAAATCTAACATGTAAGGAAGTAATTGGAATAGTATACGTCCATAAGATTGCACACAATGAATTAAATATTTACATGAGAAACCCCTTTCGGAGAAATCCCACCACAAAAAGGTATTTATAGTTATATTATTCAAACATTAAAAAGGTTCAATCCAACAAGTTATTTTATAGTCTCAATATCTAGCATAGTCTTCTACAATTACCCTAATTACACACCAACAATGTTCAATCCTATATGTACATTATATAGCTTTCTAACCTTACAACTTTTAGCACATTCACAAAAAGTGATATATATATATATATATATATATTTTGCATTGGAATACAAACCATCTAACCATCCAACTAGCACATGGAATATCAATAAATATTATTATACTATGGTCATAACATGACTCCAACATACCACATAAATAGTCACCATGTTAACTAAAGATGAGAACATAAAAAAGCATAAATAAAAGATTGAAATGCATGCAAATTGAATATTTTACCTTATTTATCCTCTTTCTCCTAGGATTGAGCTAGAAGAAGAATTGAACCCAATACATGGAATGTGCGATTACTTATGAAACCAATACCATAATAGTAGGATTGAGATGATGAGAGATCAAATTGATATAATAAGGATAGTATGTTGGAACACTAGATATAAAATGAAACAACATAAAACTATAGAATAAGTTGACATTCAAATGGGATGAGATGTCTCTTATTTATGGAATTTTCAAAAGTAAAATCAAGGGCCAAGATGTATTGATTAGTGGATGGTTGATATTGATTGAGGATTAAGGGTTGAACTAAGGATTATTCATGTAACAAGTGTCACACAAGGGATAAAGGTGTAAAATGTAGGTTTAAATTTTGCATCCTCTCACATGTGAGAGGATAAAGGTGGGAGGGATATGTGTCACATGATGGAAAGTTTGGATTATGATCCATGTGAAAGGATTTAATGACTAGGATTAAATATACTTAAATATTGGAGGAAAAGTAGATGGATATTAATTATCCTAAATCAATTAATTAATTGGGTAATAATTAATTGATTTAGTTGGAGAATTTGGGGATAAGGCTAGAATTAATTGAATAAATGAATTTATTTAATCAAAGTTGATAAATAAAGTTAAAGGTTTAACTTAATTAAATAAATTTAATTAAGGGTGAGGGATAGAGGTAAATGAGGGATTAATTAAATAAATAAAAAATATTTATTTAATTTGCTAAGATAGGGAAAAATCAAGTGTAGTTGGGTATGGGCTAATTTAGGTGTCTATATTTTTTCCCCCTTTGATATGATGTCATGATTGTAAGCAATGGAATTATATTAAAGAAGAACAAAATAGTGGATGGGAAGGGATGAATACTAGTGACATGATGCCCCAATTACTAAAAGGATGAGGAAGTATAATGAGGAGGAACTTGTATGCCCCCACAAGAGGATATGTAGGTTCCATGTGCTCTCAAAATGGATCGGAGGACTATAAGATAAAAGATGAAAGGATAGATGATAAGAACATAGGGATAATAAAGAGATGAATGAGATTTATGCTACAATGGTATAAGAAACCTATATTTGATAGTGTACCTAATGTTATACACAAAGGTATAAGGAATTAGAGTGATAGGGTGCCGAGTACATGATTGGAAGGTTCAAATACAAATATATACCTTATGACACCATAATATGGAAGTTCATGATGTCTTTGTGGAAATATGGTGCAAAGATCTTGATAGATGAAAAAAATGATAATACACACAATAAACAAGAAATATTTCACAATAATCCAAATATTAACCAAGATGATGCCCCTAGTCAAGCTGAAAATTGATTGATTGATTGATGATAATGAGGTTAGTAAAGTTAATGATAATAACTATGCATACCCCTAAGATTATGTTGTTAATGATAGGAATAACACTAGGATTTCTAAGGATGCATCCCTATAATTATATTTGGATTCAAGTGGATCAATGGATTATCAATTGATTTGGATCAAAATCAATAGATGTTATTGGATGATGAGCTAGATTGCAATTATTAGGATTGATTATATTGTATAGATTGGATTGGTATTTTTGGATTGAATGGATGGATGGAAGATAAATGGATTGAATAGGATGGTTTGGATAAATAAAATGATATGAACCAATGATAAGGGACAACTGAGACTTGGTAAAATATGGAAGGATATAGGGATTGCTTGGATATGAGATAAGTTTATTGAGTGGATGGATGGTGATACGAGTGAAGAGTATGGTAGATAGAGGATAGTAGGATGGAGCTTCAAGGATTATGTTGCAAAGGAAAAAGATTCCCCACACTAGAGGTGATGCAATTGAGGATTAATTTTGGATGTAATTCAAAAATTATAATTTTATTAAAGTACCATATCAAAGAGTGTATTTTATGTTTTATTTCTCAAGTTTTATATGACCCTAGTGCCCAATTTTTAAAATCAATGTGTTGCATTTTTATCTTGCTTTAAATATCATATTATTTTTTCTAGTAAAAATCATACAACCTAAATAAATAATTATATAATGTAGTCTAAGTAAACTACTTGAAGCCTTGATCTAAAGTCAAAATCCAATAATAATGTCTTAGGAATTGAAGTATAGAGTAGGCAAGGAGCAGCCCCTCACGACATGATAGGGTTTGCAAGGAAATTATGGACCAAGCAAATTGAGAGTCTAATGAAACTTGAACAATATTTTTAAATGGGGATTAAGTAAATTATATACTCATAAAAAGGAAAAGTTTAAACCAAGGGCATAATTCCTTAGAGGACTTGTGACTTAGAAGAATATGATATTTCATAACTAATAAAGCTTGATGGATGTCATTGGGTTCTAGTATCATAGATAAGTGGACAGCTCAATAACCTAGATGGTTATCAATTAAAACTGTTGATAATCCTTACCTTACATATAGGATCCTTTTTATTTTTTTATTAAATTTTATATCTAAAGTGTGTGGAGACTCCTTGTATGTGCATTGATAGTGAGAAGAAGCCTTATGCATGTATGATCATTTGGTATTAAATATGATATTTTTTCATGTGTCTAGCCATATTTCTACTTAATGTATTTGATGTGATTGTTACCTAATTGACCATATCCTAGTATAGAGGTGTGGGATTGAGGGCTCCACATAGTTAGGCTATTGAACCATCATTAGGTACTAGTGGATTATTTCGAGGAGATCAAGATTGCATGAAAGGGTTATCATATTTTATTTCCAATCTGAAAATTTGGTGTCCTCAAATATATATTTATAATTATTATCTTACCCTTAGTTGTGTTTAATTGTATTCTACCCATGTAAGTGGCGATGACTCAATATTCAATTTTGGTACATTCCCATTTTGGTCTTGAATTTCTGTAGCATTTTATAATTATTTTTTCATATTTTTATGTGGTAGAAAAAGGATAAGATAATCATAGCATTTTATTTTTTAGAATAACCATGTAACTTGAAATAACCCCAGTGTTCTACTTAGTAAAGTTCACATTGTTTTCACCTTAAGTGAATAAATCATGATGCCCTGACTTAGCAATGAAAATTTTTCTTCCCATAATGTAAATTACATGCGTAATTGAAATAATGTTACTAATTCCAAATTGTCATTGCATTCCAATTTAATCTTACAAATATTTCCATAACATAGATGTCATATTGATTGAACTCAAGCATATCTTACATGACTACATCATTTGATATAAATGGGTACATGATACACATGTAGCTCTTTTAAGCTTCATCTAGCAATAGATATACAAACTAGTCTTGATGTTACCACATCAATGTGTACATTCTTAATGTCCTTGCTCACTGGTGCAAACACTCTAGTTGTCCTTGATACTGGCACAAACATCCACAAACCTCAACCACCAACAAATGAGGATAAGCATCACTCAAGCACTTTTCCACCAACCACAAAATCAAATGTGGTACCCCACACATCTATCATTTGATATATGGCCCTACACTTTGATGAAGATATTGGTTGGTAAACCTCATAACAATATCTTATCTAAGATTAGTGTTGTGTCCTACATGGCTAGAACTTGTAAACTCACAATCTAGGATTAGCATGCATACAAATGGATCATGATGAACTAACAGTGTAAGAAATGGCTACTTACACTACTTTGGCCAAAGTATTCCCACTCATTACTTCAAGTGAAGGTAATTATATTCACATACACTCCTATAGCTTGATTTGGATTATGACCATTCTTATACTATACATAGGTAATTTCCTTCCATAGGTAATCCCTAATCACAGAAATAACCTACCCCCTTTCCCAAAGAGACTATGGTATCTCTACCAATTAAGCCTAAGTACTAGTTACCCCTTCAAAGGATATTCCCATCCTAGGTATAACATAAGAGCTTCTTCATCTATGAATTACTTTACATAGACAAGCTATTCACTTCAAAAGATAACCTAGGCTTAAGTATAACTTTATAAGCTAAAGTATAGCTACATAAGCTTCATCTAATCATGGATTAAATAATTGACTCAATTTAGTAATATAACACATTAATAAGTGGCTCTCATCAAGAGAATAGCCACATCAGTGATTGAGCTCAATGAAGAACAATCATAGCAATAGGTGCTTCCATTCGAGAGTGTAACCCCTTAATAAAAAGAGTTATTCAAAGTAGAATCTAGTAAAAAATGTGACTTAATTTAAAGAGTGTAAATAAACTAACCTAGTAGCCATTTAACACATTAGGTGATCCCAACTACATTTCTAAACATATAGAATTCCATAAACTTAAGTGGTTTGACTTAATTATCCAAGTGAATTTTAACCTTGATAGATTCCAATATTAGGATAGATTCAACAACCAATAATTAGCCTGATTATATAGGTTAATATAACCTCATATATTTCAAATCAAGACTGATTGTACAACCCAACCAAGTAAGTTCTTCCCAACCTATAGGTATTAACAAGTATTCAAGTACTTTACCTTGGAGTAACACACTATCCATATAGTATAATCAAATAACTGGGTATGTGCAAGATCATCA
>VDFB02281492.1:612639553-612649828 GCA_007258455.2 Sequoia sempervirens | reverse complement strand
ATACTAGTTAAATCCTACAAATTCATTATTAGATCCATCCATGCAACATTAAAAGATCATAATATCCATCATCGTTCCACACTTGGAGCTCATTTGGACCATAAACATAAATGCAAGCTCAGGGGTGTGGGTGGCATAGGGCAGAAGGACGATGGGCAGACGACGAACGACGGATGACGGGCGGATGACGGATGACAAACGATGGATAGCTGATGGACGATGGGTGGACAACAGATGGCGAATGATGGGTGGATGATGGATGACAGATAATGAACAACAGGCAGATGACAGACGGAGGGATGACGACCCACATGGAAGTTCCTATGGATGACAATGGAGGGACAGTGACTAGAAAGGAAGTTTCGATGGACGGCGATGGAGGGACAACAACCCACAAGGAAGTTCCCATGGATGATAACGGAGGGATGACAACCCACAAGGAATTTCTCGTGGACGGGGAAGGAGGGACAAAAACCCACAAGGAATTTCTTGCGGACAGCGACGGTAGCTAGCAAGGATGTTCCCGTGGACGACAACAAAGGGATGGTGACCCGCCCACAAGTATGTTCCCATGGATGGTGATAGAGGGATAGTGACCCTCAAGGAAGTTCCCATAGACGGAAAAGGAGGGACGACAGTCTGCAAGGAAGTTCCCGCAAATGGCGACAGAAGGATGGTGGCTTGCAAGGAAATTCCCACAACTTCACAAAACTTAGTAAATTTGAGATTTTTCAATTTTAGCACATGGGAAAAAGGGGTAGAAAGAGTGCCTAGAAATATTTCCTTAAGATTTGACTCATTTTGAAAAATGTAGAAATTTGGGATGCGGAAGCCAAAGGGTCCACCACCCTTTTGTAATGGCAATGAGAACACGATGACCCACACATGATAGCCCGCAATGAAATTTTCACAATGTCTAAACACATGGAAAATTGGATCCAAACCCCTTTAGGAATGTGAAGACACTCACTTTATGGGCTCAGGATGATGAAAGCTTGAAGTTTGTACCCTTTGTTGGAAATGCATAGATTTGGAAGGGAGAATCGGAGGGTCCACTGCCCTTTTAAAAATGACAATGAGCACATGGTGGCCCGCACATGGCGACCCACAAAGGAATTCCTACGAATGATGACGAAGGGATGGTGGCTTGCAAGGAAATTCCCATGGATGGTGATAGAGGGACAACAACCAGCAAGGAAGTTCCTGTGGATGGCGACGGAGGGATGACGACCTGCAAAGAAGCTCCCATAGACGGTGACAGAGGGATGGCAACCCGCAATGAAATTTCTGCAACTTCTCAAAACTCAACAAAACCTTGGAAATTCACTTAGGCATCATAAAAACATCCCAAATCCATAGAAAACTTGTCCCAAAATTCAAAAAATGAAGGCAAAAGTGAAGCAAGCGAGCAGGGACCAAGTCTGTAGGAGCAAGGAAAAAAGTGAAAAAAGGAAGGGGGGACTTTGTTTCTCTCTCAGATTCAAATGCCTCTGGTAAAATGAAGTGCAGGGAGTAGCGTTTATAGGCCAATTGCGAGTAATGGCGTGCATTGATTTCTTGGTACGACGAACCCGGGTTAGGTGAGATGCTGGAATCCACGCTCTTTTGGATGCTTGGTCAAGGCTCAAATGGAGAAAATAAGTGTGGATCCTGCCATGCAGGCAAAAGTTGGGTGTCAGTCACTACTCAACATCGAAACATGAGCAACGACCCACATGAGGTGACCCGCAATTGCGAGTCCATGAGGCTTGGAGGATGCCAAAGCAATGGGTGAAGGGAAACCTATAGGGACATTTCTACGAAAGCAAAATACTTAGTGAAAATCAGGTGGGTGAATCTGGTCAAGGGGAATTTGATCATTCTAAGGCATGTGACCCACTTGAACTCTAGAACAGGGGCACGCAAAGTGAAGTGAGAGAAAAAATGACCCAACAGGAGTAGGAACGAGTCGTCGAGAGCAAAAAAGAGGGGGTCCCTACCTACAACAAGGTGTGTGTGCAAAGTATGCACAACAATCAACTGTTAAATAGACCATGTAAATAAATATTAGTACTTGATACTATCTCTTATTAATATTCATTTAAAAACAAATGCAAGTTTTGAATTTACAACTTAAATCTTACTTGTGTAAATATTCCAACATTCCCCTCTCTAGCAGGAGAGGACTCTGTAGGGTGTGCTCCAATCCTGTGTGTCTGATCTCCTATAACGTCCACATCATGGAGGTCATAATCAAAAGTGTCCAAGGGATGCTCAACGAGCTAGATAAGAGGACCCAAGCATATCTAGTGGCACATAGTGCAAGTATGTGGCACACATATATGTGGACCTAAGGAGGATGATGTAGCAGCACTTGATCCATTGCCAACATCACTAGCATGGGGCTGAGCTACTGTAGCAGTATGGGAAACCAAAAGATTACTCAAAGAGTGAATAGTTTGAATAGTCTGTGTGGCTGCATCCTCAATAATATATGGATGATGTACTAGAGGTGGCTAAGGAAGGGGAAGAGGGGGAACATATGGGCCTTGGACTACTCTAATTGTGCTTGTTCTATCCTAGGGCATACCTCCACCAATGCCCTAAAAGGGTTTAATGTCAAATTAATTGACATGATTCCCTAACAAAACTTGGTGTATAATTTTTTAATAAAGTAAAATGGTACATCAATATTATTGTTGGGTGGTTTATTTAAAACCATCCACCAACGATCCCAAAATTTATATAAAATTTCTTTATTCATGCACCATTTTATAGAAAGTTTTGGTTTATTAACATTAACTGGCAGACCGGTGCAAGGGTTAACAAATAAAGAGGCTATTTGGACTTTTTTTATTTCAAGATCTTTCACCTCTTCATAAGAAAATCCACAGGAGTAATATTCCTTCATGATTTCTCACCATGAAAGAATGGCATTATGTTGGGTGGAGAGGGTTTCCATATTTTTAATTATTTCTTTCAATGTGTGTCATCTTGGATAATCAAGGGATTTTCTCATAAACATCACAAATTCCCCTCAATTGCTCCAATTTTCCACCAATTAACTCTTCAATTGATAGGCACGGAGGTGGTGGAGAGTTTGGAATTTGTGGGTTTTGATTCTCAGCCATAATACCTTATTTAAGTTCAAAACTAATTAATCTAATTGAAATTACACAATATAAATGAAATTATTGTAAAAACCCTAGTTTTTAATAAAAATCCATAAAAAACCCTAGTTTTTAATAAAAATCCATAAAATACTCTAGTTTTGAATAAAAATCCATAAAAAAAACTCTAAAACATACTTTGCAAATTGGATATTGGGTATGCCTCACGTCACTCTAACTGTGCTTTGAAATGGTTAAAATGGTTTAAAATGGTCGTGGCTAGGTATATATACTCGACCCAAATATGATCCGATTTGGATCATATATCTTATTTGTGCTACTTTGGCTTGGGAATTGCTTCAAGGAGCAATGTACTGACACCCAACCCATAAAAAAGTCAACTTGGGATTTTCGCATTTTTTGGTGAATGCAAAACGCTACTTTTTTTCATATCACCACTTTTGGCCCATCATGATCCTGCACATACCCATAATGGATAAGAAAAGAGAAGGGAAATATATTAGAAGATCCATAAAATCTTATAGATAATCTTCAATTGATACTAGACTGATGGACTAGATGTCACAAATTTGAGCAATTAGGGAATTTAACTACAAAAACTCAAAACCTTGATGGTTTTCCTTTCATGCATGCTCCACTTGTTAGCTCGTGATAGGGTCGGGAGGCCATGGCTCTGGCCGAAGTCTTGAGAGCAACAGTGATAGCATGATGAGAGCGACTAGAGCTGTCGGGAGGCAGAGTTCTATAGGATCAGATACCATGATGCAGTGCCACCTGAGCAAAGAGTGAGTTATACACAATCTCGGTCTACACATAGTCATTCTAGGCTACCAGCAGGGGTGTATCACAGCCATTACCTCCAGGAGGATCATCAGGGGTAGGTGGAGCTAGGTCCATCGAATGCAGTGGGAGCGGAGTCCCAGAACCCGGCCTATCGGAGGATAGCATAGTGCTTTTGCATGATGTTTTAGTGATACTTTGTTGAGACATTTGTATACACACTGATATGATCCCATTTTTGATGATGTTATGTCATGTATAGTTGACATCTTTGTACATTTTGACATTCATTTTTGAGATATATGATATGCAGCGATGATTCCTTATGTGATGAATGTGTCTATTTTCTATATATGCATGATGTTTATGATATGATTTATGAAAGTGCAATGTTATGTTCATGATATATATATGTATGTATGATTTATGAGATGAATGAAATATATTGATGAATGAATGTAAAATGATGGATGATACAATTTATGAATGCTTATGAATGTTTCGATTATGATGCATGCTTTGTTTTTATGATTTTCTGATGCAAATATGTATGAAAAATGTATGAAATGATGGGTTTGTGAATGTCAAAATGTACTCATTTATTTTATTGGAAAGACATGAAACATTTGATACTTTTCCAACTTTTGGGAAAATCTATAAATGCAAAATGAAATTTCTAAAATGAATGCAATCTACACTAACCATGCAGGGTATTTGTACAACATTGCCATCCTGAGAGCTTATTTGTGCTTTTTGTGTCATCATAGAGCTTTGAAATGTTGAAAGTTAATACAAGCATCAAAGGGTATGTTAGCACCAGTGATGACCCAAGTATTGCTTTCATGATTTTTGATATAGCAAGATAATACAAGCATATAGGTATAATTGAACTGAGACGACTTGAGTATCGCTTGCATAAACAGACGAGAGTTAACCCTTTTCCCATGCAAATTCTGAAATGTCATCAATGATACATAGTAGAGCATGTCTCACGACCAATTTGCATAGTACTAATGATTTCTTCGCAAACAGTAGACAAAGAAAAATCATACTCCTTCCTTGCTTTTCTAGTTCAATACATCATCAAATTGCTCCAGAGATATGATAGAAAAATCAACCAACAATTCAAAATTTTCCTAAATTATTCCAAACATTATTCAGATTAAGATCATCCAACATGGTTATCAACATTGATGTTTGTGTTTTGATGAACTTTATTTTTGACCATGTTGTTTGATGTCATTAGCATTGAGTGATTGTTTTGGTGTTGTGGTTGATTTGATGCGTCAACGTATGTTGTGTTTTGGAAAACCATCATTTGTCTGTTTGTGATGTTTAAAAAGGCTCGTTGCCCCTCTCTTGTCTAGTCTGTGTTTTGCTTTTGCCCCCAATGTAAACATAACCTGAATATGATGGATATGTACAAATTTCATCAAGCCATGATGAAACACAAGGATTCCTGTTGCATGATACAAATATGATAGATATGTACAAATGATAGATATAGATAGTTGATGTTGTAAAGCGAATGCAAGACATAAGCTAATAGATAGAGGAGCCCATTTTGATCACAAGTAGCGCCTGTTTGCCAGGTTTTCACCACTTGTTTTTATTGCACTTTTTCAAGACTTTTTAGTTTTTTTTATATTTTTTGAGGACTTTTTTTCTAGTACATGGATTTTTAGGACTTTTTCTGATTTTTATGGATTTTTTGAGGTTTGATCGAGTTCAAACATAGAACTTCTTCAAATGAATGTTGTTGATCGGCTCTTCAAACAAGTCCCCTTATGACGTAGATAACTGATATGCTCCAGAACCGTATGCTGTAATGATAACAAATGGACCAAGCCAATTGGGTTCAAATTTTCCTTTCTTTTCTTTGTCTTCTTTGATTCACATTGGATTTTCTCTCAAGACTGAAGTCACCTACTTGAAAATTCTATGGTTTAACTACGTGATTGCTTCTGGGACGATCTCATTGATAACCCTTCAAATGATCGGCTTCATATTCAGCGTCTTTCATCTAACGGTTCAAGCTAGATGCGAGACGAGATACTCGGTAATCTTCATCATTTATCAATCCTTTGAGTGAGACCCTAAGCAAAGGTATTTCAACCTCTAGTGGTAAGATTGCTTCTGCTCCATATACCAAGGCATATGGGGTAGCTCCTGTTGGTGTGCGAATGTTGGTTCTATATGCCCACAAAGCTGGATTTAACTGGACATGCTAATCACGACTGGCATCATTTACCGTCTTCTTCAAGATCTTCAAGATTGTTTTGTTTGAAGCTTCTGCTAGACCATTTCCTTGTGGATAATAAGGTGTAGAGAACCTATGTTGAATGTGAAACCTTTCACAAAGTTCATCAACATCCTGATTTTTAAAAGGCCTCCCATTATTAGTAATGCTAGAATTAGGAATTCCATATCTACAAATGATGTAATTTAGGATGAATGAAGAGATTTGTTTACCAGTCACGGTCATCAAAGGAACAGCTTCGATCCATTTTGTAAAATATTTTTGTAGCCACGATGATGAATTTATACCCATTTGATGATGAAGGATGGATTTTGCCAACAAGACCTAGTCCCCATTGAGAAAAAGGCCATGTCAGAGTGAAAGGTTGTAGTTCCTGTGCAGGTGCATGAATAAGATTCCCATGAATCTGGCATTTAGAACACTTCTTGAAAAAAGTAAAAGATTCTCTCTCTATGGTAGGCCAATAATATCCCATTCTAACAAGTTTCTTGGCTAAGGTTAAACCGCTTGAATGAGTTCCACAAATACCACCATGAACCTCTTATAAATCCTTTTCAAATTCATCATGTTCAGGACATCGAAGGAGTGTACCATCAAGACCACGTCAGTAAAGGATATCAGCGATCAAGGTATAATGGGATGAATGGCGTGTGAAATTCCTTTTTTGGTTTTAGGATAAATCCGGAGGTAAAATATTATTTTTCAGATAGGTATAAGTCTTGCCATATAAGGGTGAATCAAAACCAATTAAATGGCATGACTTGGGTCTCAAGATTATCATAAGTTTTGGAGAAAACAATTGTTCCACAAAATTACATTACCATTTTTATTTTCGATAATTGTAACAAGGAAGCAATTGTAGCCATTTGCATCTGTAGCTTTATTATCAATCAGCAGGATTTGTGAAAGCTGGATTGCTACAAAATACTTTTTATAATCATCCACCATGTTCTTGTAAGGTAGCAGCTTATCATCTTTAGTCTGATAATCATCATTGATTTGATTCATGACAAGTTGTGAATCACCATAGACTTGTAACTCTGTAATCTGCCAGTCCAATGCTATCTTTATTCCTGTGAGCAATGCTTCATATTCAGCCATGTTATTTGTGCAAGGAAACATTAATTGATATGACTTTGGAATGGTATGTCCTTCAAGTGTGACAAAAAGAATCCTTTCCCCCGAGCCATGTTGCATGCAAGATCCATCAAAGTACAATGTCCATGATTTCTTAATTGTTGTTGTGAAGACGTCTACATCAGGAAATTCAATGTACATGGGGTTTTCTTCTTGTAAAGTTGCTTCAGCCAGTTGATCTTCTATGACTTGTCCTTTTATAGCTCTTCGATCCACATAGTGAATGTCAAACTCACTTAAAATCATTACCCATTTTGCAAGTCTTCCTGTTAAAGTAGCTTTGCTTAAAAGGTATTTTAGTGGATCAATTTTGGTTATCAGCTTAACTGTATGAGCCAACATATAATGTCGCAACTTTTGGGAAGCAAACACTACTGCTAGACAAGCTTTTTCAATGAAGGTGTAATTTAGTTCATGACTTATTGAAGTTCTGCTGATATAGTATATGTCTCTTTCTTTGCCTGTAGAATCCTCATGTGCTAGCAATGCTCCCAAAGATACTTTTGTTGCTGAAATATATAGTATGAGTGGCTTTCTTGGAATTGGTGGAATTAGAACTGGTGGATTTATAAGATATTGCTTGATCTGATTGAATGTTGCTTCACACTTTTCCTCCCATTTGAATGGAACATTTTTATGCAATAGATGTGTAAATGGTAAGCTTTTGTCTGCTAGTTGAGCTATAAACCTCCTGATGGATTGTAGGCATCCTTGCAGTGATCGAAGTTGACTGATATTTTGTGGTGGTGACATGTCCATTATAGCTTTTACTTTTTCTGGATCAACCTTTATGCCTTTTTCTGAAACAATGTATCCCATGAGTTTTCCATATTTAACACCGAAGACACATTTCTTTGGATTGAGTCGAACATTGAACTTCTCCATTCTGATAAAGATCTTTGACAAAATTTCAAGATGTCCTCTTGTGTGAGATTTGGCCAATAAGTCATCCACATAGTCTTCCATGAAGGTGTTCATCATGTCATGTAAAATGGTTGTCATTGCTCTTTGATAAGTCGCTCCTGCATTCTTTAACCCAAATGGCATTACGTTCCAGCAATAGGTACCCCAAGGGCATGTGAACGTTGTTTTATCTTGATCCTCTGGTGCAATCTTTATCTGGTTATATCCTGAAAATCCATCCATTAATGAATACATTGCATGGCCAATAGTTAAATCAACAATCATATCTATGTTTGGAAAAGGGAAGTCATCTTTGGGACATGCTTTGTTCAAATCTCTGAAATCTATACAAATTCTAATCCTTCCATCCGACTTTGAAGCCGTCACGATGTGGAAATCCATTACGCATAGTCAATAGATCGAATGAATCCAACATCTAAAAGCTTCTTTAATTCTTCTTTAACCAATAATGCAACATGTGGATGCATTTTTCTGTGTTTTTGCTTCACAGGTTTTTCCCTTGTGTTTATAGATAAATGATGCATTATCAGATTAGGATCTAACCCTGGCATATCGGCATATGACCAAGTGAAGTTGATTTGATTCTCCTTTAGGAACTCTGTGAATTTCAGTACTTCTTCCACTGTTAATGATGCTGCAAGTTGCAAGACTTTTGGTTGCTCTTTTGTACTTATGTTGATGGATTCTGTTGGCTCAATCAAAATAGAAGATCTTTCTTGATAATGTTTAGGAAGAGTGTCAAGTTTCTCATCCTCCAGTGCCTCAGAAAGGTTTTCACCGTTGGATTCGCTCTTTATTTTTTACTGTGATCTACCTTTGCCGTTTTTGGTTTTCACCGATAGATCTATCTTTTATTTCATTTATTTTGCAGCTAAGAGACTTGACACCCTCCCTACCAAAATCTTGAGTATGAGATTCTTCGATAGAACAATTGTTTTCTTGACTAGATGAACAAAGGAAATTTACAATATCCTCATCATCATGGAACGTAGGGATATGGATAGGTGCGTCATTGTCCCAATCAATAAGTTCCAGATAAACTAAAGGCATGGGATCATTAGGTTGGGTAAGGTCTTTAACTGTCAGAGTCATGACATAGTTGTCATTTTCATGATGTACAAGGTCTATGATGGTATTCTCTTGTTGATTGTCAATCTCGTTAAAATCTAAATCGTCCTCACTTGAGTCATGATCGCTTTGTAAAACATAATCAAGTGGAGGTCTTGAACCTTCTCCTTGTAAGAATGTGGGTGCGAATTTGTGTATGACATCCACCCTTTTCTCTGTTAAGAATGTATCATCAGAGACATCATCCCATTCGTATTCATTAGAATCAGTGTCTGAACTGTTCTGCAATTGAAAAACTGACCCATAAATTTTTTGTAGAGTGACCTCTTCATGGGGTTTATCTGAAATTGATTCTCCTTTATGAGTTTGATGTGCTTGCTGTGAAGTTGACTCTTCTGTATCTTTACCATATCCAAGTCCTGTTTTATCATTTGGATGTATTGAAATAGGTTGAATTGGCTCAATGATTCCTTCTTTTCTTTTTCCTATAGGACCACTTCCTTCATAACCCATTCTTTGCATGATAGTATACCCTTTGCCATATTGCTCAGTAGGTAACTTGATGTGCAAGAGAGATTCATCTTCATCTTTTTATAGCCAACTTAGGATGTCCCTGTCTTCGGCTTCTTCTTCGGTGGTGTTAGCTTTAATGAATTGTCCATCAAACTTTGTGATTGGCACAAAAGCTTGGGATGTAGAGGCTGTTGCAATCTTTTGATTTGATAGGGTTGGCTGACCATGTGACCTCGAAGGAGGTAAGGTAGAAAGGGATAGTGAATATTCGCCTACTCCTTTGTCTTTGAAATGTAGCTTGGTGTCAAGATTCTTTGTCAATTCTTGCAGTTGGCCTTGTAGATTAGAAGAAGAAACAGCAAGAGCTTCCCTATTATGTGGCACAAAGGCGTCTTGAGTTGCTCAGAGATTTGAACAAGTTTGTATGCTATTGTAATCAACTTGTATGGTTATTTCCTGTCCATTGAATGGAAACTTGAGGCA
>VDFB02281492.1:612516457-612639453 GCA_007258455.2 Sequoia sempervirens | reverse complement strand
GGAAATCTTTCCTCACCCAAAAAAATGTTTTCTCTATTTTCTTTAGTTGTTTTGAATCCCATGATGGCACTTAAGAGGTGTAAGATAGTTAGGCATAAAAAATATTGAAAAATGAGGTTTTACTATTTTTAGTAAGTCAGCTTAAATGGGCCCGTATGAACCTAAAAAATTACCCCAAGGAGTAGAACTAAAAAAAAAATTGTTCACAAAAGAATTGTCTGAATACCTTGTACGGTGGGAGAAATTAAAGTTTCCGTCTCAGGAAATTTCTCCAATGCAACTTGAAATTAAAATATGAAGATTTTAGAGGCCTTGAAATAGCTCAAAAATTTGATGAATTAACCTATGATGGTTTGCACATTGTAGATCTCTTCGAAAGCTTTCCAATGATATGCAATGATAGAAAATTAGACACTCGGATAAAAAGTTATGGCTTGGAAATTTGCCCCTCTAAAAAGTGAATTTCATCAAAATTTCTTCCTAGGTCAGAAATCAAACGACATGACTTTTGGCGCCAAAACAAAAGGGAAAGCTCAACATTCTAGAACATTCTAGGGTGGTTATCAGAATAAAATAAAAAGGGTTAAGTGGTGGGTTGTAGGCATGGCTCCATTAGTGCAGATTGTGGCTCCGAATAATATCTTTTGTTTTTATAGTTGATTTTGGTGTAATGAACCAAGCCCATGAGGCTGTAGCATGTAAATTTTGAATATGTAATTTCATTTTCTGAAAATTATTGAAATCAATTTTTCTTTTTTATCTCACATATTTTGTGTTGGTATTTATTGTTGTGATTTGTGTGGGTTTTGGGTGGTGTCTCCCTCATCAAGCTGTATTAGAGTAGTAGTTCCTACGTTTGTAATAGAGCGCCGAATGTGAGGTAGTTGCAACAAGACCTATGAGTGTGTGTTGTGTTCAAGACACCACCAAGACTTGCTCAACATGGCAGAGGTAGAGGATGAGGTTGTGGAGGAAGAGATCCACTTAGAGATGAAATTAGAGCCATTAGAAGGAAATTAGAAACCTTGTAGAAAAAGATTTGAAGAAGAGATGTGCATTGAGAAAGAGATGACAGTGAAGATGAAATAGAAGAGGAAATGGAAGAGGAAGAGAAGAATCCAATGGATCCTAGAGAAAGAAGATTGTTGTGAGAAATTTCAAACATTAGGAAGAGACCTAAAATGGAGGTTTCAACTTTCAGTGGGAGTCTGAATCTTGAAGAATTGATCGATTGGATCAATGACATGGAATAATTTTTTGAGTTTGAGGAGATTGAAGATCCTCACAGAGTGAGGTTTGCAAAGACAAAATTGAAAGGTCATGCTAGTATATGGTGGAAAGAGGTTCAATTAGAAAGAGGAAGACAAGGGAAAGAAAAAATTTCTAGATGGGACATAATGGTGTCAAAATTGAAGAAAAAATTTATTCCAATCAAGTACAAATTGGAGTTGCTCAAGAAGATGCAGAGCTTGAGGAAAGGAACAAGGAAAGTGGAAGAATACATAGAGGAATTTCACAAGGTCTTGATTCAGATAAGGAATTCTAAGGTGAATAAAGAGAAACTTGCTCATTATATTAATGGGTTGAAGCCAAGCATACAAGAAGAATTAACATTGGTAAGAATGGCCACCATTATGGATGCTTATCAGTTTTCTCTAAAGGTTGAAGAATGACTAAACAAGAGGTTTGAGAACAAATAACGAGGTGGAGGTTGTGGAGGAATGACTAGTGGATGGTCATATGGAGGTCAAAATGAAGAGACAAAGAAGGGTGAAGGCTCCAGTAGTAGCCAAAACTAGAAATGAGATAACACCTACCAGCCTTGCGATTAGAATAATGGAGACCAAAGAGGAAGAGGAAGATTTGGATGAGGATCGAGAAAAGGAGGCTTCTATTGAACCTATTTCCATTGTGGAGAAGAAGGAAATAGAGCATGTGAGTGTCCTCAACATCAAGGAAGGAAAAATAGAAGACCTAAGGGTAACACATGAGTTGCACGTGTAGATGAAGATGTTGAGTTAACATTATGAGGATGCAGAAAGAGGAGAGGTTCTTGTCACTAGAAGAGCCTTGCTGAATAAGGAGAAGGAACCAACTCAAAGGAAGAATTTTTTTCGCACCAAATGTAAGTGTGAAGGTAAAGTTTACAATGTTAATATTAATGGAGGTAGTAGTGATAACCTTGTTCCAAAAGAGATGTTTAGTAAGTTGTAGTTGGAGAGAAGAAGGCATCCGAATCCATACCAGATTGCTTGGTTGCAAAAGGACCATAAGGCTTCGGTAAATGAACAATGTTTGGTAAATTTCAAGATTGGAAATTACCATGATGAGGTATTGTTTGATATTATTCCTATTGATGTTTGTCATATGTTTTTAGGAAAACCATGGCAGTTTGATCGGCGATTAGTACATGATGGACATTCCAACACCTATTCTTTGACAAAGGATGGAGTTCATCATAAGTTGAAGCCCTTGAAAGAGGTAGAGGAAAAGGTATGCAATAATGAAAGAATTTGTTTGGTTAATGGAAGAAAGTTCCTAGAAGGTATGAGGCATGAGCATATGTGTTTTGTATTGATCCCTAGAGTCGATAAAGAGGATACTAATGAGGTACATGTAGAGGCTTCAAATATGTTGAATGAGTTGAGGTTTGCCTCCAGTAAGAAATATTAGTCATCAAATGGACTTGATTCCTGGAGCCAGTTTGCTAAATAATGTAGCTCATCGTATGACTCCAAAAAAGAGTGAAGAGTTGAATAGACAAGTGCAAGAGTTGTTATGAAAGGGATTGATCAGAGATAGTTGAGTCCATGTGTAGTACCTACAATACTAGCACCAAAGAAGGATGGGGAATGGAAAATGTGTACAGATTCTAGAGCCATCAACAAGATCACCATCAAGTATAGATTTCCCTTGCCAAGAATGAATGACATTATGGATTGTTTGAGTGGAGTTGAGTAATTCACGAAGATAGATTTGAAGAGTGGATATCACCATATATGGATTAGAGAATGAGATGAATGGAAGACAACCTTTAAAACCAAGGAGGGCTTGTACGAGTGGTTATTCATGCCTTTTGGGCTAACCAATGCACCAATCACATTTATGCAGCTTATGAATGAGGTATTGAAATAATTTTTAGGAAAATTTGTTATTGTTTATTTGGATGGTATTTTATTTTCAATAAGACATTGGAGGAGTACTTGATACATATCCAAATATTTTTTGAGAAGCTAAGGGAGGAGAAGTTATTGATTAATTTGAAGAAATGTAGTTTTGTGAAGAGAGAATTGATGTATTTGGGATTTATTGTATTAGTAGAGGGTTTTTAAATGGATCCAGAGAAGGTGAGATCTATCATTGAATGGCCTACCCTAAGGAATGTTATAGAGGTAAGATCATTTCATGTTTTAGCAAGTTTTTACAAAAAAATTAGTGAGCATTTTAGTAGTATTTGTGCACTTCTAATTGAAGCGATGAGAAATGAGTTTAAGTGGACTACAGGAGTAGCCAAATTTTGATATATTGGAGAACAAAGTTATAAAGAAACCTGTTTTGGAATTTCCAGATTTCAATAATGTCTTTCAGGTAGATTGAGATGCTAGTGGCACTGCCATAGGAGTTATTTTTAGTCAAGAAGGTAATCCTATTGCCTATTTTAGTGAGAAGTTAAACGATGTTAAGAATACATATTTTGTCTATGATCAGGATTTTTATGCTATAGTTCGGGCTTTGAATAAATGGGGATGATATTTGTTGCTGAAAGAATTTTTTTTATACACTGATCACGAAGCTTTGCAGTATCTCAATAGTCAAGGAAACTTAAATCAAAGGCATTTAAAATGGGTCAATTTTTTGCGGAGTTATACTTTTCTTTTGAAGCACAAGAATGGAAGGTCAAACAGAGTTGTAGATGCCTTAGGTAGAAGGAAAAATTTATTGATAGAGATGAATATAGAAGTTTTTGGTTCAATGAACTCAAAAGTTTGTATCTTGAAGATCTAGACTTTACAAAAGCTGTGAAGGCTTGTTTGGAACCTGTTACATTGGATAGGACAAGATGGTCAAATTTCTTGATCCAAGATGGGATGTTGTTTAGAGAAAGCCAATTGTGCATTCCAAGGATTTCTATGAGAGAATCTAATCAAGGAGAAGCATAGTAGAGGATTGGATGAACATTTTGGTTGAGATAAGACCATTGCTCTTGTTAGTGAGAATTATTACTGGCCATAGTTACAACAAGATATCAAGTTTGTAAAAAGTTGTAAAGTATGTCAAATGGCGAAAGGAACAAGTCAAAATATTGGATTATATTAGCCATTACATGTACCTAAGATGCCATGGGAGGATATTAGTATGGATTTTGTTCTTGGCTTTCCACAAACACAAAGAGGGAATGATTCCATATTTGTGGTGGTGGATAGATTTTCAAATATGGCACATTTCATTCCATGTCATAAAACTAGTGATGTTGTTCATATTGCAGAGTTTTTTTCAGAGAGGTGGTGAGACTACATGGCCTATCGAAGAGTATAGTTTCAGAAAGAGATACCAAATTTGTTAGCTATTTTGGATGACATTATGGAAGAAGTTGAAGAAAAATGTGAAGTTTAATTTTGCACACCATCCACAGACTAATGGACAAACAGAGGTGGTGAATAGGAGTTTGGGTAACATGATAAGATGTTTAGTAGGAGATAAGCCCAAGGGATGGGATTTGATTATACCTGATGAGCCTAGTTTTTTATCCAATTTTGGGTGGAATCTATAGTTTATTTGTTGACATTTGTCATGGAATTTGATGCTAAGTGTTGATATTTTCATAATGTTTCCCTCAAAACATAGACATTGGACTTAAATCCTATCTCTGCAAGTTTTAATGACATTGGCATATTATGTGGACTATCTATATTGATTTTACATGTGGTTAATGAATGTTCCTTAAGGTGGTTATAGATGTGTAGTTATTGTGCGTATTGACATTGTCATGTAGATTTGATATGCTAAGTTGAGGAAGACACCGCTAGCTAGGCATGCACCATAATGTCTAGCAAAGGAATCACTCAAAGTCAAAGAAGGTCGACGACAAAAGATTCTTCATGCAGCCAAACTTAACTGTCTCATAGTGGACTTTAATGATTGAGCATGTGTTTTTGTTACTGTTGTGCTAAATCTACATTTGGACCTACATGTCTGACTAGATTCGATTCATGTGTAACCTCCATCACTCCGTTTTCTCTGTTTTCCATAAATGGCATCCTCCTAGTCATGGAGTTGACTACCTTGTTTAGCTGGTAGTATAAATAAAGATCTGATGCTCCTTCCTTAGGAGGTTTGTACGATTTAATATTGTACTTGCACTCTCAAGTTTTTAGTAATATAGATACACTACTCTTTTCTACTCATGATTTATAGTGAATAAAATAAAGTTATGAGTTTGAGCATCTAAGTTCTCATTAGTTTTAGAGGATACTTTTCCAAGGGGACCCAATTGGTGAGTAATTTGTCTTCTTAGTTTAGCATTAGTTTAGTATTACTCATTGTTTAGTAATTAGTTAGAAATCTGGCATCGACTATTTCTGCAACCACTAGAATTTCATTTTGTGACTGTTCCTGCAGCCAAAGTAGACAACATAGTGCCTTGTTTGTTGCTAAAATTTCCATTCCTGTTATGCATTTTAGTTTGATGTAGTTGTCAGTTGATGATTGGTATTTATGGTATTCCCTTCTAAGAAATTTACTTTCAACATTGTGTGTTCCTTAGTTGTAGAATGAAATGGCTACTTTGAGTTCCTAGTGCACATACTATGCTGACTCATTTCAAGTTCATGTCCCTGGGTTGACAAGTTAAATGCACCTTCATGATGATTGAAATAGCTATTCAGGTTACATGACCAATCTCTGAATCATGGTTGTAAGGGCTTAGTTATTAAATCATTGTAGGATGCCAACATTTTTGGCACCGTTGCTAGGGATGGTGTCAAACTAGGGAGTCTTTTGGAGTCATTGATAGTTTTTCTTGTTGTAATGTTTCTAGAAGTTGTTCTTAGGATAATCCTCATTTAGGAAGTAATGACCCCCTTATTCTTTACCAATTCTTTGTGTGAGTTGACTAAAAGTGAGTGATACCGCATGCATAGAGGAAGAAGGGATTCTTATGGGAGATTCCTTCCTAACAATCCTAATCCATTCCAACTAGTTGAATATGAAAACCTACCAAGAGAAGATGAAGAAGAAGATCCATACCCATTTGCTAATGCATATCCTGATCTAACTAGCTCTGAAGTCTCCTCTAAAGACCAAAATCAGCTTGAGAACCCCTTTGTTTTGGAACTACATCAAGCAAGCATGGGTGATGCAAATAGGAATAGACCTAACCAACCAACTTTTCCTTTCCCCATTGCCCATCAGAATGAAGTTGAAAACATCAAGAACATTCTTGCCTCAACACTACCCAAGTTTTATGGACTTTTTATAGAAGATCCTGATACCTTTCTATTTGAGTTTGACATACTCAGTAGGAGTTATGATTATACTACTGATGCCCGTAGGCTTAAGCTATTTCCTACCACTCTGAAAGAGGTTGCATTAAGATGGTTCATGAGCCTAGGTAGAGATACTGTGGAAACTTGGGAAGACATGAAAAAAAATTCCTTGAGAAATATAAGGAATATTGCAGGGGTAGCAATATGAGAGGAGGTGACATTTTCAGGATGCAACAAAAGGAAGATGAGATCCTGGAAGATTACATTGCAAGGTTTATGTTTTTCCTAAAAAACTCTCCACACTGTACACTTAATGAAGACTCACAAAAGTTTCTTTTCCTGAGAGGAATCAATGATAGCTACAATAATGCCTTGGACCTCATGGGAGGAGGAGATATCTCCCAAGCTCCTTGGGTAGATATCAAGAAAATATGCCAAAACTACTCTAGGACAGTTTCAAAGAAGGGGATAGCTTACCAATCTTCCATGGGTAAGTCAACTACCAGTGGAGTTTCAAGAATGAAGATTACTCATTTGTTGGCAGAATTCAAGGAAGACATTATAAATAATCTAGCTACTTAGCTAGATACACTTCAGGCCAAGAAGAAGCAAGAGGAGGTAGAGGCAATGTTGATAGAGTATTTCCCCCATTACAGACAAAAGAAGAAGGACTGCAGATGCAAGATTGTAGCCAATCTTGAAAGCAAGCAGATTCCACCTAAGTTCAAGCCAATCTAGATTGAAGAAGACCAAGTCTACTACATTGCACAAAGGAAGCCTTGGGCTCCAAGACAAGGTATGCCACTGGATCCATTATCCTATGTTGGGCCATATTTTTATTCATATTCATCTGGTAACCAATGGCAGCCCCCATATCCATCTAGTTATGGAGGATATCCACCACAGCCTTGGAGTAAACCTCCAAATAATTGGCCTAGTCATCAAAATTCTCCACCTCAGGGGAATTGGCAGCAATTTCAAGGGAACTGGAAGCCACCTCCAAGAAATTGGCAGCAAACAAATCAATGGAGAGGACAATAATGGCCTACTCAGACAACCAGTTACATGCAACCACCTTCTTAGCCCTAGCAACCTGCTATAATGCCTCCACCTACTAATCCAAACTCAAATGCACCTAAATCTACTCAGCTACTAGCTCAACCCACACCCAATCCAAATAACAAACCACAACATCAGCCTGCCTACCCTACTAATTCAAATCAATTCACTGCATATGTTGTGAGTGTAAGTGACATCTACTTGAGTTTAGGAAGTACTCTACTAGCCCCTTCCAAGCCCATTATCATTGAAATTTCTATGGAAGAGGAAAAGGAACCTCTAAATGATCCCATTCAACCAAGAGTACCTAAAAATATTGAACCAGTCCAAGTCAACCAGACTAAACAAGAGCCACCATTTCTTCAAATATTGGAAGTTTCCAAGAAGAAGGAAGAAAAGGAGGATACAAATTTTGATATCTTGGATCAGCTAAAGCATATATGTGTCCAGATACCTCTATTTCAGGCCATAAAGGATGTTCCAATCTACGACAAAGCTATCAAGGAAGCATGCCTTAAGAAGCCAGGTAAGAGAAAGAAGGACCCAACTACAGTTCATGTGGTGGGACAACTAGCTAAAATCATGCTGAGAAAAGTGACTATCCCCAAGTATAATGACCCAGGCAGTCCTATGGTAGCAGTTATAAATGGGGTCCAAGTAAAGAATGCTCTAATTGATTTAGGGGCAACAATAAATCTAATGACCAAAGACATCCTACAACAACTAGACATTGCAAGCGTGAGATCTACTCCTACTATCTTGTAGATTGTTGATAGCTCTACTATTAATCCTGATGGTGTAGTGGAGGATCTTTTCGTAGTTCTAGACTCCTGGGAGTACCCAATAGATTCTATTATTCTTTCTCCTAAAGCTACACTAGGTGGGTATCCCAGTATTATTGGAAGGCCTTGGTTAGCAACTACAGATGCATACATTGGATGTTACTAAGGGGACATGACCATTTCAGATGGGAGGAGCACTAAAAATTTTGTTCTTTATCCACCTGCTCAACCATCTCATGATGGAGATAATCCCCTATGGCCACAAGTTGGTGAAGAGGCTGAGGAAGTTAATTTTGTGGCACAACTTATGATGCTAGGAAGAATCTCTTTCATGCAGCTCCAAGATGAGGATGAAGTATTGGCTAGCATCGTTCATAACCATTGTGAAGTGGGAGAAGCATCATCTTCTCATTCTACTACTCCAATCAAGACACTTTTTTCTACTCTTCCTGCATCCACTATTCTTGTAGATAGACTTCCTACAACCACTCTTATTGCAACCATTGTTCCTGCAGACAAACTTCCAGTAGCAATAGGTATGTCCCATAAATTTTTTCCATATGAACTAAAGGTACCATGTGTTAATGAAGCATCCATGATAGAGTTAACTACACAAGTCCAGGTGTTAGAAGGAAAATATCTAAATGTTAATATTAAATTAAATGAAGAACAACAATTGTTATTGGCAAGCCTATTAAGGATCCATCAGCATGCATTTGTGTGGGATTATCATGATATGAAGGGATTGGACCCTAAAATTTGTAAACACATAATTTACATCAGAGATGATTGCACCCCAGTAAAACAAACACAAAGAAGAATTAACCTTGCACTAAGAGAAATTGTGAAAGGAGAACTGCAGAAATTATTAGATGCAGGATTTATCTACTCCATTTAAGATAGTTAGTGGGTGTGTCCATTAGTGATTGTGCCCAAGAAATGAGGGAAATGGAAAGTTTGTGTTGATTATAGGGAGCTTAATGCTACCACCAAGAAGGACCACTTTCCCTTACCCTTCATTGATTAAGTTTTGGACACACTTGCAGGAAAGCAATACTTTTCTTTTCTAGATGGATTCAACAACTACAACTAGATCAAAATTGTACCAGAGGACCAGGAGAAGACCACATTTACCTATCCATGGGGGACCTATGCCTATTCGGTACTCCCATTTGGCTTATGCAATGCACCTAGAACTTATCAGAGGGCAGTAAGTAGCATATTCTCAGACATTTCTCATGATTGCATGGAAATTTATATGGATGACTTTACCACTTATGATGTTGATTTTAATCAAGCATTGGAAAATCTCAGGAGAGTCTTATAGAGATGTGAAGACCAAAACTTGTCCTTAAACATTGAAAAGTGCTTCATGATGATGGAGGAATGGGTAGTTCTTGGCCACTACATGTCCCACAAGGGAGTTCAAGTAGATCCAACAAAGATTGAGGTGATCAGAAATCTACCCACACCTGCAAAACGAAAGGATATTAGGAGTTTCTTGGGTCATATAGGATATTATAGGAATTTCATCAAGAATTTCAGCAAGGTAGCAATAGCATTGTATACTCTTCTCATTAAAGATGTTGAATTTCAGTGGATTGAAGCCTATGACAAGGAATTTTCTGACTTGAAGGAAGATTTGACTCATGCTCCTATACTCAAAGGGCCTAATTGGGAGCTTCCTTTCCACATCCATACTGATGCATTAGATTATGCCATAGGAGTAGTCTTAGGACATAAAGAAGGAGCTATTGAAAATGCCATTTACTTTGTCAACAAAAATTTACAAGGAGTTGAATTCAATTATATAGTGACAAAGAAAGAAATGTTGGCAGTAATCTATGCACTAAACAAATTCAGACATTACATAACAAGCTACCAAATCTTTGTGCACACTAATCATGTAGCCATTAGATATCTCATGAATAAACCTTTGATCATAGGTAGATTAGAAAGATTGTTATTTTTGATGCAGGAGTTTGATATGACCACTGTGGATAAGCCAGGGAAGGAAAATGTTGCAAATTTTCTTTCAAGGCTGACTACATCCGAAGACAATCAACCCATAGATGACTCTTTTCCTGATGAGCATCTATTCTCCCTCAGTATACAAACACCCTAGTATAATGACATAGCCAATTATTTGGTCACAGGTAGAGTTCCTTCTCACTTCTCTCCAAAAGAGAAAATGGCACTCATTGAAAAATATTTTCCTTTCTCTTGGATTGCTAGATGCTTGTTTTATACTAGACCAAACCATGTCATGAGGAGATGTGTGAGAGAAGATGAGACATATGAAAATTTGCATGCATGTCACAATGAACCATGTGGAGGACACTTTGCAACCAATAGGACAACAATGAAGGTTTTGAACATAGGGTATTACTGGCCAACACTCCACAAGGATGCAAGAAGGTATACCAAAAAATGTGATAGATGTCAAAGAATGGGAAGAAAAGCTAGATCTAATGAGATGCCACTTTTCCCTTAGGTAGTAATCACTCCCTTTGACAAGTGGGCATTGGATTTTGTGGGACCCATTGACCCTCCATCAAATGGTAAGTATTATATATTGGTATGAACTGAGTATATGACAAAGTGGGTAGAAGTTAAGGCCATGAAGCATGCAACAGATAACAAGGTTGCAAAATTTATTTATGAGAAAATTATCACAATATATGGAGTCTCAAGAGAAATAGTGACTGTGCTATGCCCTTAATATTATTATACATCGGGTTATGAATAGTCGGCTTGTGGCTATCTTAACTCTCTATTAAGTCATATTATCATTAGTATATTGCTATTTAGTTGTTTAGGTTGGCCTAAGTCTTATATAGGTGTGTCTAAGTCAGCCTAGGTGATATCCTTGGCTTAAATAGGTATATATAGGAGGTTGTGAGTCTTATTTCATCATCAAGTGTGAAGTGTGTTCTCATTAGAGATATTTGGAGGTTTTCCCCCTCGAAGTGGCTTGTTATTCTCAGTTATTATCAAGTATTTGCAGCATATTTAATATCATATTCTTCTGTTGTGCAAGTTATTTCTTAACAAGTGGTATCAAAGCATGATCTTGGCACCATAGAGGCAAGGTTTTTCTCAATTTTAGAGACGATTTTTGGAAGAGCATATCTTTCAGATTTTGGCGATTTTTTTTTATTTTTTTAAAGGGTTTTTGAAGAACATATTAAAGAAGCTACAATATATATTTCAGAAGAATTGGAGTAGAATTAAGCGAATTATTGCAGAATTAGGGTTTCTACAGTATTTTTTTGGAATCTACATATCTCACACATCTTGTTGAATTGGAGTCTAATTTTTATTGGGTTTTTGAAGACATAATAAAGGAGATTAAAGTAAAAATTTGAGAGAATTTAAGTTTCATTTGTGTGATTTATTTCAACATTAGTGGTTTCCATCATGCAGGGGCCTGGAACAAGGGGTAAGAAGAATGTCACTCCGGGGAAGTCTGTTGATAAGGATGGTGAAACAATTGAGGATATTACTCATAATGAGGAAATAAATAAGGTCAAGGAAGAAATTTCCTCAATTAAGATGGATATGTGTGACCTAAGAGGAGATATATCAGACATACGAAACATGTTAAGCACCTACAGGGTTGAATCAAGAAAGGAGTTCTCAAGCGGCCAAGGTGAAAATTCTAGGTCAGCTACTACTGACACAAGCTTTAGTACTCCTATGGGATCTAGGAATTTATTTCCAAAGGTGGATATCGCAAGTTCGATGGTAAGGATCCTCTAACATGGATAAACCAAATGGAGAATTTTTTTGAAGTACACCAAATCCCAAATGGACAAAAGGTCACGATGGCTTCCTTATATCTAGAACCAGATCAATTCATTTGGTATCGTTGGCTTTACACTCATCGAAGTAAAAAGGGGTTCACCGTCTCATGGCCAATTTTTACAGAGGAACTCCAAGCACAATATAGCAATAGCGTCACAAACAACTTCTTCAGCCAACTAGCTAAACTTCAACAAACAGGATCAGTTAAGGATTATATTCAGCAATTCCAAAATCTATCCTTAAGGGTGGATACAATTATGGAGGAAAAATTGAATGACTTATTCTTGGGTGGTCTCAAGGATCACATTCAACATGAGGTACTCATGTTTAGCCCTAGTTCCATAAATGAGTCTTTTATCTTAGCACGTAGGGTAGAGGAGAAGTATTTGATTCCTAAGAAGCAAGGGGCTAATGTGACAAGAGAGAAAAGATATTCAACACAGCCTACTAAGTTGACTCCACAACAAATTGAGGAGAAAAGAGAAAAAAGCTTGTGTTTCAATTGTGATAGAAAATACAGTCGAGGACATAAAAGTAGTGAAAAGAAATTGTTTTATATTGAAGGTCCCAATGAGGAAGAAGAGGAGGAACCCATACTAGAAGATGAAAGGGAGTCAAATGAGGAATCACATGATTCTCAACCAATCATTTCTTGTCATGCACTCTCGCTCCACAAACTCTCAAGGTGGTGGGGTTCCTAAAGAAGTAGAAGGTAACAGTGTTGATGACTCAGGTAGTACTCATAATTTCATCAACAAAAAGTTAGCTACTGTCTAAATTTGTTTCATATATCTAGCTCCAAGTTTCAAGTTTTGATTGCAGATGGTGGTACAGTTAGTTGTTCAGGGAAGTTCATATTGCATTAAATTATCCATGGAGATTATCAACTTGATACCCCAATGTATACGATATCCATGGGTGCAGCAGATATTGTTTTGGGAGTACAATGGCTTACTACATTAGGAACAATTGAGATGAACTTCCAAGAACTATTCATGAGATTTCAATCGGAAGGAAGGCTAGTAGAGCTAAGGGGGTTGAAGGAAAAATCTCCACAAATGGTAAGCTCTCATCAAATGCAAAAGTTGCTTAAGAAGGAGTGGATGGATTTTTGGCCCAACTATGTTCATTAGAAGTCTCTAAATCTCAATCTCTACTCCTCATCCAGATTTGCAAGCTATAATTGATCATCACTCGTTGTTCTTGGAGATATGCCTAAAGGACTTCCTCCTAAGAGGGATCATGATCATGCCATGCTTAGTCCTGTGGAGACCAACCAGAACATCGGGACTTCTGGTATCACACATACAAAAAGAGTGAGATAGAAAAAGATTGTTGAAGAGATGCTAGGGCAGGAATCATCGAGGCATAGCCAAAGCTTACTCCTAGCCTATGGTGATGGTACGTAAGAAGGATGATACTTGGTGCATGTGTCTAGATTATAGAGTGCTCAACATGTACACCATTAAAGATAAGTTTCAATTCCAGTCATTGATGATTTGCTAGATGAATTAAATGGAGCTATATTTTTACCAAGTTAGATCTTAGATCACGGGTTTATCACCAAATTCGGATTAAGGAGGAAGATATTTGTAAGACAAATTTTGGACTCATGAGGGTCATTATGAATTTTTGGTGATGCCATTTGGTCTTACCAATGCACCATCTACATTCCAAAGCTTGATGAATTCCATTTTTAGAAGTTCTTTGATGATATATTAATTTATAGCAAGACTTGGGAAGAACATTTGCAACATGTGGACCAAGCATTACAAATACTTGAAGATCGTAAACTCTATGCTAAGAAACCATCCAAGTGTGCTTTTTGGGTGCTTATAGAGGTGGGTATTTGGGACACATAGTTTCACATGGGTAAGAGTGGACCCCTAACAAAATTAAAGGCTATCATGGAATGGCCTATTCCAAAACCATTAAATGAGAGGAGATTCTTGGGATTGTGAGGTACTATAGAAGATTTGTGAAGAATTATGGTAGTATAGCAGCACCTCTCACCACTCTATTGAAGAAGGATTCTTTTCATTGGAATGAGTCTGCCAATACAACATTTGAGAGATTGAAGGAGGCTATGTGTACAACTCCATTACTTGCCACTCTTGACTTCACCAAGGAATTCATTGTGGAATGTGATGCTTTTGGAAATGGGATAGGAGCAGCGCTCATGCAAGAAGATCGACCAATTCTTTTCAGAGTCATCAATTAAAAGGTAAGAATCAACTAAAACCTATTTATGAGAAGGAAATGCTAGAAATACTCCATGCAGTGAAAAAATGGCGGCCTTATCTATTGGGTAGACATTTCAAGGTTAAGACAGATCATGATAGCCTAAAATATTTTTTGGAACAACGACTATCTTCTAAAGAGCAACAAAAATGGGTCACTAAGATGTTAGGATATGACTTTGAGATTGTATATAAGAAAGGGAAAGAAAATATTGTCGGATGCATTTCAAGAAGGTGAGAAAGATGAAGCCTTATTGTGTGCCCTTTCAATATTGCAAGCAAATTGGGTGAGAAAGCCAAAGTAGAGTGGCAAAATGATGTTCGACAATAATCTCATCAGCAATTAAAAAGTGATCCTAGTAGTTCAAATAAGTTTTGTTGGAAGGGAGATACTCTTTGGTATAAAGAGCGTTTGTATCTCTGCAAGAATTCCAACCTTAAAATCAAGATTCTCACAGAGTTGCATGAGTCTCTAGTGGGTGGTCATTTAGGATTTTTGAAGACATATCATCGAGTCAAGCAGGATTTCTTTTGGGAGGGGATTAAGGGTGATGCTCAAAAATTTGTGGCTGAATGTTTGGTGTGTCAAAGGCATAAAGGGGAGACAATTAAGACACGGTCTCTTGCAACCCTTATCTATTCCTAGCCATCGTTGGGAAGAGGTATCCATGGACTTCATCCACGGGCTTCCCAAATCTAAAGGTCATAATGTCATCATGGTGGTAGTTGATCGGCTCACTAAATATGCACATTTCATTGCATTAGCACATCCTTTTACAACAAGTGTAGTGGCTAAAGCTTTTTTGGAGAATATCCAAAAGCTACATGGTACACCTAAAGTTATTGTTAGTGATCATGATCCTATCTTCACTAGTCACTTTTGGAAAGATTTATTCTCATGTTTGGGTACTCAATTGGCTCTTAGCTCTTCATACCACCCTCAATCGGATGGGAAAACAGAGGTTGTTAATAAGTGTTTGGAAGGATATCTACGTTGTTTCACTTCAGAGAAATAGTCTCATGGGTAGATTGGCTACCACTTGGGAATGGTGGTATGGCACTTCTTTTCATAGCTCATCAAAAATGTCTCCATTTTTGGCACTTTATGGATATCATCCTCCTTCCATCACATCATCAATTAAGGTGTCCCCAAGAGTTCAGGAAGTAGAAGACCACTTGCTTCATCAAAAACAAGTACTTTCAGGACTCAAGGAGAATTTAGCCATGGCACAAAATCGAATGAAACAACAGGCAAACCAACATCGTAGTGAAAGAAGTTTTGAAGTTGGGGATTGGGTCTTCTTGCGATTGCAGCCTTATAAGCAAATCTCACTAAAGCAGCAAAGAAAGAATAATAAGTTATCTCCAAAGTATTATGGTCCATACCAAATCATGCAGAAGATCGGTAGTGTTGCCTACAAGCTTGAGTTGCCACCAACAACAAAGATACATCCAGTTTTCAAGTTTCCTATTTGAAGAAGGTATTGGGCATAATATTCCCCACACTCAAAACAACACTTCAGAGTTGGATGAAGAAGGAAGAATCATTTTGGAACCTAGAGTGCATTATCAAATACACACAAAGAAGGTGAGGAATAGAACTATCAGCAGTATCTCATCCAATGGAAGAAGTTCCAATGGAAGATGCCACATGGGAAGGCGAGGGAGTTCATTCAAAAGTTTCCAAACTTGATTAGCGTGAGGACAATGCTTCTTTGAAGAATGGGGGCATGCTCATACATAATATTATTGTACATTGTGTTATGAATAGTCTTGAGGCTATCTTAACTCTCTATTAAGTCATATTATCATTAGTATATTGTTATTTAGTTGTTTAGGTCAGCCTAAGTCTTATATAGGTGTGTCTAAGTCGGCCTAGGTGATATCCTTGGCATAAATAGGTATATATAGGAGGTTGTGAGTCTTATTTCATCATCAAGTGTGAAGTCTGTTCTCATTAGAGATATTTGGAGGTTTTACCCCTCGAAGTGGCTTGTTATTCTTAGTTATTATCAAGTATTTGCAACATATTTAATATCATTTTCTTCTATTGTGCAAGTTATTTCTTAACAGATTGATCAAGAGGCTCAATTCACATCAACCCTTGTTGCAACACTAGTTAATGAGTACAACATAAGGCACTAGAATTCTACTCCTTATCACCCCCAAGCTAATGGCCAAGTTGAGGTGACTAACAAAGAAATTGAAGCCATTCTGACCAAAATGGTAGCTATTCATAGAAAGGATTGGGAAAATAGATTACCAGAAGTTGTTTGGTCCTATAAGACAACCTAGAAAACAACTACAGGCTTCACTCCATTTGAGTTGCTGTATGGAAATACAACTATGATGCCCGTTGAATTTGAATATAAGACTACGAATTGCAGTAGATTTGGGGATGGATATTTTTGAGGCACAAAGAGAAAGAATCATGCAGCTAAATGCTTTGGATGAGGTAAGGAGAATAACCCTGTAGCATACGAAAGTAGTGTAGAATCACAAAATCAAGTGGCATGACAAATTTATCAAGGACAAGAAATTCCAACTAGGAGATTGGGCCCTGCTCTATGACTCAAGATATCAGGACAATGTAGAAAAATTGTAGACAAAGCGGCTAGGACCATATGAAGTCATTGGGGTCTTTCCTAATGGATTTTTTCAGATTACTACCATTGACCCTGTCAGGTTCAAGTTACTTGTCAATGGTCATCACCTTAGATTATACCACAAGCTAGCTTCCAAAGAAGAGTTCCTACAACAATTCACCTAGCATGTAGCACCCAAGCTTCCTGTAGCCGAAGGAAGTGGACCTAGTGTCCCTCCTTCTGGATAATTAAGGTACATACTTCTCATAATAAAGACTTTCACTTACGTAGAAGTCCATTTCTTTGTCCATTTTCCCATTTACCCATTCATCACCACCTTTCTCTCTCTTCCATCACTTCATTCCACCTCACCTCCTTCCACTTCATCTTCATTAATTGCTCAATTTATTCTCTAAAAAGGAAAGTGATACTTTCTCCACAATCTTTTCCATAAATCCTCCACACATTCAGGTATGTGCCCATTAATTTCTATATTTTAATCATCTTTTAAGTGCATTCATTTAATCACTGTATGTTAGTATAGACATTCACATAACATATCATTATTCCCCGTCAAATAACGACTCCCATCTCACATGTGCAGAAACATCTCCAAATTTAGGTTGGGGGGGAAGAAAAAGATGCAGATATATTTCCCATGTGTCAATTTATGCTAGGATACGTGAGAAATTAAAAATGAGCTGACTTGAAATTTGAGTGAGAGGACAAATTGCATGTGTGAAGTGACATTAATTGCAGTTGCCATTTCTTCCCATCATAATTCTCCTTTATCACTCATTTTCTTGCCATTATTGACCTTGTCATAATATTGAGTTGCAAGAAAAAAGGTGAAACAAAAGAAAGGAAATTCAGTTCATATTGGCACTAGAAATTTCACAGGTATTGCAAGAAAGTGAACTTTATTTTCAAACAGGAATTGCAAGAAAGAAATTGTAGAGCATTTGTTTGATTGCTGACAATGGGAAGTGGGTTAATTTGAAATGAACCCACAGTGCATGATGTTTTATTGTAGGATGCACAATGCCTGGCCGAATTTAGAAACTATGGATGGTTAGATTACTTCCTGAAGCTGGATGGCTTTGATGAAAGCATTGCCCTTGAATTCGCCCAGACATTTTTTGAAGGAAAAGCCATAGTAAAAGTGTTGGAAGTTGTGGCAACTGAGGAAAGAACTGTAGAGGTCACAGGGTTACCGAATGATGGTGAAAATTACCCTACCTCTAGAGATGCCAGGTCAACTAGGGCCAAATTTATAGAGTCGAACGTCACCCTATTGAGCATAGGTAAATAGGGTGCAAAAATAATGTCTCTTCTTGAGTCCTGGAAGTAGTTAGTCATTTATGTTATCAAATACATCACCTATGAGGGTCACAAGTCAAATTTGCATTCCATACAATTTAAAATTTTGAATCACGTGAGGCACAAAAAGAAGGATGAATGTGCCTAACGTACTATACAATATTCTCTCAATCATGGTAGTTGAGACTCAAACAAGTAGGGATAATTCTATTTCCCACCATTGTCTGATTAAATTGCTAGTTTAAAAGTCTTTGCATAATGTATCTGCAATGACTTGGGAAGAATTTATAAATGTTGATCAAATTAGACCTAAGCACTTGCAACCTAGGGCTTTTCCTCAGCCTCGTAGGTCTAGCAGGAGATTGAGCACGACTGAAGCCACTCTTGGTGCTTCAACTTCTAGTGTAGGCTCTAGTGTGAATCCTCCTGCAATAGAAGAAACCATAGAAATTAGTTCTTTTGGAGAAGAGAACTCAGAAAAAAAAAGATCTTCATCAGATTCTGATGATGAAATTCCACTTGAAACCTTGATGAAAACTAGGGCACAGGAGAGAGAAGCAAAAATGAGAAAAGGGAAGGCTAAAACATAGCTTGTAGGAAAAAAGGTTCCAAGTTCTAAAAAGAAGGCTAACACTGTTCATCCTTCAACCAAAGGAAAGAATGATATACCTCCTAGGAAATCAAGACCAGCTAGGCTTGTGATTGGTACGCCTCCACAAGAAAGCCCTATGCCTAGTGAGACATCACATGAGGACCTTGAAACTCCAATGGGGTAGGAAAATGTCAAAGAAGAAGATATATTTGGGAGAGAAACAAATATAGCACTAGCCGATCTTGCTAACATTGTAGAAGAGTTTGAGGAAAATTATAATTTCCTGCAGCATGAGCAGGAAGTCCTACAACAAGAAGTCCTATAGCAAAAACCAAAACCAAAGCAGGAGTTCCTACAACCACAAAAAAAACAAGAACGAGGGCCCTTGCAACAAGAAGTGGAAGATGAAACAGTACACCTGCAGCCAGAGATAACTAGAAAACCTAAGTCCATGCAGATAGTGCCATATGAGGAGCCGCCATCAACAAAAAGAATGGTAGGAATTCATAATCCTCCTAATTTTATAGTACATTTAGCAATTTTAAATTTATGGAAATAAATACAAAGGAGGGAGGAAGAATGGAAAAAGGAAAAAAAAAATTGAAGAAGGAAATTCAAAAGAGGTATGAGGAGATTGAAGATAAGGATGCAAAAATTGCCACCCTGAAGCAAAGGGTGGATGATATGGAAACCTTGGCACCAAAATTTTTGGAATGTAGGACCCCTCCAAGGGTCTATGCTCTACTCTTGAAGGATAAATATCTCTATTTTAAGCTATCAAGGATTGCCTTAGGTTTGGATCCTTCTATTGACACCCTTGTGGAATTTTTCAATCCTTATAGGATTGCCTCACCTGAAATGAAAAATTTGTTGTGTGAGTTTTATTTGCATAATTTTGTTGTAACTCAAGACCATGATTGGAACCCATTGTTGTATGTTGGGGATGTCCAATTAAGGGCATTTATGTATTGGGTATAAAATGAGATTAGTTGGGAACATGTTGAAAAATGTGGTGTTTTCTTAGCTTAATACTCTATAAAACTTTAATATTGCTATTCTAAGTAAGTTTTTTCTTTGTTACATATATTCTTTGTGGGTGATTATCTTGATTAATCCATTTTACTGTTGTAGAATGTAGAGAGAATTATTTAGAAGAACTAGACAGGATAATAGAAGGATCACACAAGATATACCGTGGGTAAACCCTTTCGAGAAAAAAATCCACCAAGAATTATTCTATTATTCAAACTCTGAATTACAATAGCTCCAATTCTTGCTTGAGAATGCTTCTTCTGTCTTTACCAATCTTCTTCACACCTGCAATAACAATTATGAAAACTCTATTCAACTTGAATGAGATATAGAGACAATATGCAACCTTGTAATCTCCAAATGGTGATAATTACAATGCATAAGATCAAGCCCTTGAAAAGGTATGCCATATTCCTTCAAGTTGAGTTATTCAGTGAAGACTAAAGCTTACAACATGTGCTTCATGCATTTGGGTGTCCCAAACTAAAGCTACAACTTCTCCTTCACTTCGTTGATAATTCCAAAGCTCTTCCTCAAAGTTGGTGCCCTTAAGTAAAGCTACTTAACTGATCCTTCAGAAATATCTTATCATGCATAAGAGGTAAATCCAATAAAGCATCTTGGGCACCCAAGTTGTCCCCAAGTGCTTTATAGCTAATTGAAACATTTACTCAACACCATTTCCAAAGAATGGTCATTCCTTGTTAACTGGAGGTAGTCCTTGTTATCTGTCATACAACTCAATGTTATTAGCCATGCATTACAAGTTAACTGAAGCTAACTACATGCAACTCAAAATAACCAACATGCATGCAACTGAAGATAATTGAACTGAACTGAATTGAACTGAACTGAACCGAATGAACTAAACTAAACTGAACTAAATTGATTCTGAACTAAAGTAAACTGAACTAAACTGAACTTAACTGAACTGAACTGATCTGAACTTAACTGAACTTCAAGCATGCAAACATCAAATCCTAACTTCTAGGATCTTTACATGCATTCAAAAGTGTTAACTGTTACTCCGTATAGTTAACTAGACACAAGGTGAGTTTCACCTTACCATGTGAATGTCCCATGTGTCCCTATTATTTAGGAACTCACTATGGACACCCTCACATGCTTTTTACATTTAGAATTAATTACAAATGTCAATAATCATGATTATTTCATCAAATATTAATCTCACAATAATCTTAGTGTTGTTGAACACATTCCAAGAATCAAGGAGATACATGAAATAATTAATGTTTAGGATTTGCAATTTAATGGCAACCTATTTCCAACATTCTCCCACTTGACATTATACATTGCAATTATTCTAAACAAGAAATAATAAAACAAGTACAAGTCTCAAGGCCAATGGCCTTCTTGCACCAACTAATCAATCCATGCTAACTTCAAATGCAACCTGCATAATCATGAAGCTTCCAAGCAAATGATTAAAACCAAGAGAACTTATCTGTATGGTTTCATAAGATAATATGTAACATTAATTAAAGTGTTAACTTTCTCAATTAATACCTTCCCATTATCAACCAAACCATTACCTTTCCCAAGCCTCTGTAACCAAACCACCTCTTTAGAGGCATGCTAAACCATCGAGTGTGTTGAATTCATATTCAACCAAGGTGTAGGCTCCTCGGTCTTTTCTGTTGAAAAACTTTTCTTACAAGTAACCATTCCAACAAATGTTTCTTACCATAAGAGAACTCTAGCCTCACCTATTTCTCCAAGTATCCATGAGGACCTGTAACCAACCAATCCATGCCAAACTCAAAATGCAACACAACATTTTCATGAAGTAATCAAGAAAATGATTAATGCACCCAAAACTTAAGAGAACTACACAAGATCATTGTCAAAGCTCCAATCATGAATCAGGAACATAAACATGACATCCATGATCTAACCATCTCCTCTTAGGAGATCACATGCATCATAACATACTTATACATCCTAGTCTCAAGAGAACCATGTAATATGCCAAAACTCTAATCTAGAGTCAAGAGTTAAACCATGACATAATAGCAACCACTCTAAACCAAGAATGAACCATATCCCCAATCACATGAAGATAACCTTACCAATGATGCATCCAAGTCACTGCAAATAACTCCCCTGAACGTGATAGTCACACATGGCATCGTGACTACCATCCTCTCTACGAAGATTACTCTGAAACATGAAGCAAAGAGTTATCACAAACAATATTAGCTGAAATAACCAATGCATCATTACTATTATCTGAGGACTCCTGTAGAAGAATCAGAACTCTCTTTCTTGTTCTTACAATCCTTCTTCACATGTCCTAGTTTCCCACAGTTCCAACACTTTACCTTACTTCGTCCTTCTGACTTACCCTTCCCTTCCTTGTTTCCCTTAGGCTCCTTTTTCTTAGGCCTACCTTTTACAAACAAGGCATCTTGGATTTCCTCCTTAGATTTCCTCCTCATCTCCTCTGATAAGAGAGTAGGAATAATGTTGTCCATCTTTGGATCTGCACTATTTCCACTAATTGCAACAATTAGATTTTCCCAAGAATTTGGTAAAGAACAAAGCAATAAAATGTACTTATCCTCATTCTCAAGCTTTACATCTACGGATGCTAACTGACTGAGAATTAAATTGAAAGTATTTAAATGTTATGCTACTGAATCACCATCTTTCATTTTCAATGAATATAATTTCCTTTTCAGATACATCTTATTGGCGAGACTCTTAGTTTGATAAATATCCCGTATTCTTTTCCATAATTTATATGCACTGGTTTCCATTGAAACATTCAAAACAACATAATTAGCACGACATAACCTTATTGTTCCTCTTACCTTTTTATCTAACTTAGCCCAATCTTCATCTGAAATAGTTATAGGTGTTTTTGTCTCATTATTAACCGCTAACCACTAATCTCTTTCTTCAAGAAGATCTTCCATTTTTAATTTCCACATTTCATAGTTAGAACCATTGAACCTTTCAATCTCTAACCTTGAATTCATTGTAACAAAACTTAATTCCAAAATCAGCAAATAACAAAAATAATATGAGCTCCCACTAAGTTAAAAAACCTCCAATATTTTAAGAGAAAGGCGTCCCAATACTCTACCCAACCTTAGCTCTGATACCAAATGTTGAAAAATGAGGTGTTTTCTTAGCTTAATACTCTGTAAAACTCTAATATTGTTGTTCTAAGTAAGTCTTTTCTTTGTTACATATATTATTTGTGGGTGATTATCTTGATTAATCCATTTTAGTGTTGTAGAATGTAGAGAGAATTATTTAGAAGAACTAGACAGGATAATAGAAGGTTCACACAAGATATACCGTGGAGAAACCCTTTCGGGAAAAAACTCCACCGAGAATTATTCTATTATTCAAACTCTGAATTACAATAGCTCCAATTCTTGCTTGAGAATGCTTCTTTTGTCTTTACCAATCTTCTTCACACCTACAATAACAATTATGAAAACTCTATTCAACTTGAATGAGATATAGAGACAATATGCAACCTTGTAATCTCCAAATGGTGATAATTACAATGCATAAGCTCAAGCCCTTGAAAAGGTACACCATATTCCTTCAATTTGAGTTATTCAGTGAAGACTAAATCTTACAACATGTGCTTCATGCATTTGGGTGTCCCAAACTAAAGCTACAACTTCTCCTTCACTTCGGTGATAATTCCAAAGCTCTTTCTCAAAGTTGGCACCCTTAAGTAAAGCTACTTAACTGAGCCTTTAGAAATATCTTATCATGCATAAGAGGTAAATCCAATAAAGCATCTTGGGCACCCAAGTTGTCTCCAAGTGCTTTATAGTTAACTGAAACATTTACTCAACACCATTTCCAAAGAATGATCATTCCTTGTTAACTGGAGGTAGTCCTTGTTATCTGTCATACAACTCAATGTTATTAGCCATGCATTACAAGTTAACTGAAGCTAACTACATGCAACTCAAAATAACCAACATGCATGCAACTGAAGATAACTGAACCGAACTGAACTGAACTGAACTGAACTAAACTGATTCTGAACTGAACTAAACTGAACTGAACTAAACTTAACTGAACTAAACTGATATGAACTGAACTTAACTGAACTACAAGCATGCAAACATCAAATCCTAACTTCTAGGATCTTTACATGCATTCAGAAGTGTTAACTGTTACTCTGTATAGTTAACTAGACAGAACGTGAGTTGCACCTTACCATGTGAGTGTCCCATGTGTCCCTATTATTTAGGAACTCACTATGGATGCCCTCACATGCTTTTTACATTTAGAATTAATTACAAATGTCAATAATCATGATTATTTCATCAAATATTAATCTCACAATAATCTTAGTGTTGTTGAACACATTCCAAGAATCAAGGAGATACATGAAATAATTAATGTTTAGGATTTGCAATTTAATGGAAACCTATTTCCAACACAACATGGGGCTTATAAACAATTGGAGTCTAACATCCCTCTGCCTATTAGAGATAAATCAAGAAACCCAAGGGATATTTACAAAGAATGGAATAGAATGCTTCTTAGACCTAGTTATGGCAATAGGATTATTCCTTGGATTGAGGTAGTTTACAGTGAGTATGAGGTAAAGACAACAACAAAGGAGGAAACTATGAGAAGATGTCTATCACAAAGATGAAATAGCCTAACTGATGAGCTGAAACAGGTTGAACCTCATTCTATCCACAATTATGCTACAACACTAAAAGGGATTGATAGGTATATTCAAATTGGGAGAACACAGGGGTGATCATGGCTTCCCTTGACTTTCCAACCACCCATGCTCATGTGGCCCATGCAAAACTTCAAATTATACTAGTAAGATATTGCTACAGAAAAATAGAGATGGAACAAATTTGATAGATTAGGAGGATTCTATTGGGATCCTGATTTCCTCATGACAACCACTGATGTTGGAAAACTATTAGTTGCAAATTTTAGAGCCTTGAATAAACAGAAGAATAACCCTTCCCCTGCTGGAGGACCAGCGAAACGTTAGGTTGGGGGGAGTGATGAGCCTAGTTTTTGGTCCAATTTTGGGTAGAATCTATAGTTTATTTGCTGAAATTTGTTATGGAATTTGATGCTAAGTGTTGATATTTTCAGAATTTTTCCCTCAAACCATAGAAATTGGACTTAAATCCTATCTCTACAAGTTTTAATGACATTGGCATATTATGTGGATTATCTATATTGATTTTGCATGTGGTTAATGAATGTTCCTTAAGGTGGTTATAGATATGTAGTTATTGTGTGTACTAACATTGTCATGCAAATTTAATACGCTAAGTTGAGGAAGACATTGCCAGTTGGGCAGGTACCATAACGTCCAATAAAGGAATCACTCAAAGTCAAAGAATGTCAATGAAAGAAGATTATTCATGCAACCGAACATAACCACCTCATAGTGGAATTTAATAATTGAGCATGCGCGGACATTACTACTATGCTAAATCTATGTTTGAACCTGCATGTCTGACCAGATTCCATGCATGCATAACTACCATCACTTTGTTTTCTCTGTTTTTCCTAAATGGTGTCCTCCTAGTCATGGAGTTGACTGCCTTGTTTAGCTAGTAGTATAAATAAAGATCTGATGCTCCTTCCTCAAGAGGTTGCACGATTTAATATTGTTCTTGCACTCTCAAGTTTTTAGTAATAAAAATACACTACTCTTTTGTACTCATGATTTATAGTGAATAAAATAAAGTTTTGAGTTTGAGCATATGAGTTCTCATTAGTTTTAAAGGATACTTATCCAAGGGGGCCCACTTGGTGAGTAATTTGTCTTCTTAGTTTAGCATTAGTTTAGTATTACTTGTTGTTTAGTAATTAGTTAGAAATTTGGCATCGACTGTTCCTACAACCTCTAGAATTCCATTATGTGATTGTTCCTGCAACTAAAGAAGACAAAGTATTGCCCTATTTGTTGCTTAGATTTCCATTCCTATCATGCATTTTCACTTGATTTAGTTGTCAGTTGATGATTGGTATTTAAGGTATTCCCTTCTAAGAAATTTACTTTAAGCATTATGTGTTCCTTAGTTGTAGAATGAAATGGCTACTTTGAGTTCCTAGTGCACATAATGTGCTAACCCATTTCAAATTCATGTCCTTGGGTTGACAAGTTAAATGCACCTTCATGATGATTGAAATATCCATTTAGGTTAGATGTTCAATCTTTGAATCATGGTTGTAAGGGCTTAGTTATTAAATCATTGTAGGAGGCTAACAATACCACAAGAATAATTCACTTACAATAATTATGTCAACACGAGCACTAGTAAATCACCATTCTAGATTGTGTATGCGAGTAGTCCAAGAACTGCTTTTGAACTGAGAAAGATAAGGGGGAGAAGAGTAGTGTTGAGGCTGAAGATTTCGTTGAGCACTTGTAGAATTTGAACGAAGAGATGAAGAAACATATCAATAAGATGAACTCACAATATAAGGCTCAAGAAGATTAGAAAAGGAGGTATAAGGAGTTCCAAGTAGGAGATGAAGGCATGGTTCATTTGTGAAAGGTGAGGTTTCCAGTTGGTACACACAACAAGTTAAAAATAAAGAATTTTTGACCATGCAAGATCATGAAGAAGAATGATTCAAGAAATGCATATGAGGTAGAGTTGCCTCATGAAATTCATATTTCACATATGTTTAACATTTAAAATTTAACATAATAACATGAAGGGGGAATTAATGGAGAAACAATAGAATAACAATGGAATATTCTAGCACCTACTTTAGAAAAGGAGGAGATAGAATAAATTCAAGATAGTCGTGTGGGTAGAAGCATAAGAAATCAACAATATGCAGAGTACTTAGTGAAATGGAGAGGAAGGCTTGTTGAAGATTCATTGTGGTTGTCTAAGGCTGAGGTTAGCCGTCTTGGTTTTCCTCTAACTCCTTAGAAGTGACGGGGTCACTTTTCAAATTACCCTAGGTGTCTGGTGTAGGAGTATCTAGCGGTGTAGGGAAATCTCGCATCACCCAAAAAAATGTTTTCTTTATTTTCTTTAGTTGTTTTGAGTCCCTGATGGCACTTAAGGGGTGTAAGACAATCAAGTGTCAAAAATAGAAAAAAATGGGCACTTACTATTTTTACTAAGTTAGCCTAAATGGGCTCATATGGACCTTAAAATTTACCCCAAGGAGAAGAATTGAAAAAAATTTCCGATTGTGAAAAAATCGTCTCAATACCCTCTATGATTTGGGAGAAATTAAAGTTTTTATCCTGGGAAATTTCTCCAATGCAACTTTAAATTCAGATATGAAGACTTTAGAGACTCTGAAACATCTCATAAAGTTAATGAACCGACCTATGGTGGTTTGTGTGTTGTAGATCTCTTCGACAACTTTCCAACAATATGCAATAATAGAAAATCAGACACTTGAATCAAAATTTATCGCCTTGCGAAGTTTCCCCTCTAAAAAGTGAATTTCATTTAAATTTCTTAATAGGCTAGAAATCAAATGGCTGGAATTTTGGCGCCAAAAGAAAAGGAAAGGTTGAACATTCTAGGACATTCTAGGGCAGTTATTGGGGTAAAATAAAAAAGGGTTAAGTGGGGGTTGTAGTTGTGGCTCCTTTAGTGCAAATTGCGGCTTTGAATAATGTGGGTATGTGCAGGATCATCATGGAAAAAACAGGCCCTTAAGTGGCAAAAAATTCAAAAAAATTAGAGTTAGGCAACTTGGCTTAAAAATTTGAATAATTTATCTATATTATTTCAAAAATATGTAAGAATAGAATCTGTAGCAAATTGAATTTAGTTTCTAAACTACTAGGTTTTTAAAAAAAAAAAATCTATTTGGTGAAAATTTGAAATTTCAATGGATGAGTACTTAAATTTAGGGAAAAACTAAGAAGTAGGTGTCTAACCCTAACCATAATAAAATGATAATATTTTTTATAATATTCTAGATATAAGTAGAGGACTCATGCCCTGAAGTGATGCATATTTTTTGTAATTTTTTTTCCAAGTAAATAATTAATTATGAATTTTTATTACAAATTTTAAAAATATAAAAACTCATATATCTAACCACCTTAACTTGGTCAAAAATTCATGAAATTCAATTTTTATTTTTTTAATCCTATAGTATGTGAAACATAGAATGTGATGCATGTTTTGGATTCGAAAAATGTGATATTGTTTGAAAGCTATAGATGTTTTTCAATCATCTTATCAATCAGGACTTTAGTCGTAATTTGAATAGAAAATGAATAATAATTACTTATTAAATTCAAAGTAAAGAAAAATTTATATTGGTGGAAATATAAGAATCTCCTTTAAAAACCCTTTTTGTTTCATCAATTTTGGGTAAAAAAATAGTCGTCAGCCACATACCCATCATATTGCCACTTTTTGGCCCATCATGATCCTGCACATACCCATATATTTTATTTTAAGAGTTTATTTTGGTGTAATTAATCGGGCCCATAAGGCTATAGCATGTAAGCTTTGAATCTATAATTTCATTTTTTGAAAATTATTGAAAGTGAGTTTTCTTTTTTGTCTCGCACCATCTTTGTTGGTATCTATTGTTGTGATTTGTGTGCGTTTTGAGTGATGTTCCCCTCATCAACGGATCTATAGAAAGATGTGAATTTTATTAAGTGTGGTTATATGAGTATGACCTTAATTCCTATGAATCCAATGTAGTGAGCAGAAGGGTCTATGCTTTTAGTGGCATGCTTGAAGTTGTTGGAGTTAGTGAGCTAAAGGTTGTAGATGACATAAAGTTTCAGTGGTGGATTTTCTTGTTTCCTTGAGATAATGAATCTCTTTGTAATAGTCTTCTTCTATCTTATTTCTTCTTGGTAGTGAACCTAATTTTATTTGGTGTTGTAATTTATATATATGTGAGCTAACCCTCACCATGGTTTTTCCCTTATTGGGGTTTCCACATAAATATAGTGCTCTTATGTGTTTGTATGTGTTTGCATTATTGTTTCATATGTTTACATTCCGCTAATGCATGATAAGGTTTTAATGGTTGATAAGGGCTTAAAAAGATATTGAGGGTTTGAATGTTTTTAGGTATAAAATTGATTCACCCCCCATCTGATTTTTCTTTTGTATCTAATAATTGGTATCAAATTCATGGTTCCTTGGAGAAATCTTAACCTCTTGAGGTATATCTGAAAGGTGCATAGGAATGGTGTCAAAGCTCCTATTTTTGATGGAACAAATTATACTTACTAGAATTCTACGATGGGGTCCTTTGTGGTCTCTCTTGAATTTGGTGTCTTGTAGTCAGCTGAAAAAAGATACACTATGCCTACTGTTGGTCCGACAAGTGATGATGAAATCAAGTAATATGAGAGCAATGGTAAAACAAGGAATGATATTCTAAGCGGTCTCTCTGATTTAGGGCTTGGGAAGGTGATAATTCTGAAATCTACAAAGGATGTTTGAACAAAGTTGGAGAGTATCTATGAAGGAGATGATAAAGTCAAGCAACCAAAGATGCAAAACTATAAATCCAAATTTCAAACCCTAAGGATGTTTGAAGATGAATATATTACTACCTGCATTCTTATAGTTAATGAAGTTGTCAATGCCATCAATGGTCTTGGTGGTAAGCTAGAAGAAAGTGAAGTTGTGAAAAAGGTATTAAGAACTCTTCCTAAAACCTATAGTTCTAAAGTTTTTGCTATTGAGGAAGCTCAAAATTTGGATAATTATTTTAGAGATTATATGTTTGGTGCTTTAATTTCTTATGAATTTTGATATTTTGTTCAAGATACTACAAAGAAAGAAACTACCTTTAAAGTCTAAAAAGTAGAGAAAGATGATGAATTAGATCCAGATGATCTTGATGAGGTAGAAGAAAATTTTGTAAGGAGATTGAAAAAGGGAATTGGAAAATACAAAGGTAAGTTACCATTTAAATGTTTCAATTATGGAAAGATAGGTCATTATGCTTCTAAATGTCCAATCAAAGTTGCAAATGACAAACCTAAGGATCATAAAGGAAAATTTGTTAAGAAGTTATTGAATTGGAAGAGACAATGGTGTATCTAATGATGAAAAATTTGACTATCTTGATGGGGAAAGTGATGAATTCTTGTTCATGGCTCTAAAATTTGGAACTAATTGTAATAATCCTAAAAGATGTGTGAAGGAAAGTGCTTTGGTAATAGGTCATAACGTTGAAAGAACTATGGTGACTTCTTTTCATGCAAGAGAATAAATAAATTATTGGATCATTGATAGTGGATGATCAAATCATATGACAAGTGATAAGAGTAAGTTTGTTAAACTTCAGAGGTATGATGGTGGTCTTGTTAAGTTTGGTGATGATACATCTACTAAGATTTGTGGAAAAGGTTCAATTATTTTTTATGGCAAGCATAAATTAGATGATGTTCTTTATTTCAAGAGTCTCCAACATAATCTTCCAAGTGTAGGATAGATTTGTAGCAAAGGATATAATCTTGTGTTTTAGAATGGTGGTTGTGAAATGAGAAAAGGAAGCTCCAACACTTTGGTTGTTGCTGGAACAAGGGAAAAAGGTAATTTTTATTAGCTGAAAGGTAGTGGTGTAAATTGCTTTATGTCCCAAATTAATGAATGGCTATGGCATACAAGGATGGGTCACATCAATTTTGATAGCATAGTGAAGATATATTATATTGATATTGTGAGAGATTCCCAAGGATTAAAAGCCTATCAATGCAATCTAAAAAGAATGTTTGTTTAGAAAGAAAACTAAGAAGAGGTTCAAGACTAAAGAATATTATGTTACTGGTCTTTTGGAGTTAGTGCATACAAACCTATGTGGACCTACCCGAATAAGAAGCTCATATGATGACAATTATTTCATGCTATTGATTCATGATTATTCTAGAATGACTTGGGTAACATTTCTTAAATAAAAATTAGAAGCCCTAGATAATTTTAAAGCATTCAAGTCTAAGATTGAGAATGAAGTGGATGTAAAAATCAATTGCTTAAGGTCTAAAAAAGGTGGTGAGTTCACCTCCAATGAGTTTAATATTTTTTTGTGAAGATCATGGAATAAAGAGACATTTTTTAGCTCCTAGAACTCCTTAGAAAAACAAAGTTGTGGAGAGGAATAATAGAATAGTTTAAGAAGTTGCTAGGATAATGATGAAGGAAGACAATCTACCAGATGTCTATTGGAGAGATGCAATTCATGCTGCAATCTATAGTCTTAACAAAGGTCAAGCAAGAGTGAATAGTTCAAAGACTCCCTATGAGTGATCATATGGTAAACCTCCTACTATAAAGTATTTTAGAGATTTTGGAAGAAAATTTTATATCAGAAGAGATGAATAAAACTTAGGAAAGTTTAATGCAAGATTTGATGATGGAATATTCCTTGGATACCCTACAAGAAGCAAAGCTTATCAGTGCTATAATAAAAGGATGATGAAGATTTTTAAAAGTTCAAGTGTTAAGGTCGATGAAAAACCATTGTAGAGTTCAATATTGATAGGATGATATGAATATGATGAATCCCCTTGTAGTGAAGAAGAAAATGATGAAAAGAAAGACAAAGAGATGACAACTGAAGAGGAAGAAGCTCCAAAAAGGATCCCTAAGACTCCTAAGTATGTGTAGAAGAACCATTATAAAGATCAAGTCATTGGAGATAAGAGAAAATATGTGTTGTTAAGGAAGAAAGCTTCTTTGATAGAGGAACAAGTAAATTTGAGATGGAACCTACAAAAATGACTAAGGCATGCAAAGAGTTGATCCCACAAAGCTGGTTTACAATTTATGGGAGGAACTGATTTTTGCTGAAATCACATATTTTTAGAAAATATAATGATTTAAGCCTTAAAAGGTTCCATTTAAAGAATTCCAATTGAAGGGGGTTTGATCAAACTACCTTAAATCAAACCCCCTTGGATAGAACCCTGCTAGTTTTAAACCATACCTATAAGAGAGTCTCCTTTACACCTATCAAAATGCTGATAAAAAACCACTTTTGATTTACCTTTTGGGGGATCAAATAAATTCATTAAAAAATTATTTTTTTGCAAGTATGTAGTCCTTATTATAAGCTTCCCAAAAAGTATAATTTTAAATAAATTTAATTTTATTATTATATTTATTTTTTAGTTTTCGTGAATGTAGGTTTTTCACCGAAAATCAAGCTCTCTATTCTACATGTGGAAAAATAGCAGATTATTAAAAAAAATTAAAAATATTAATGCACCAGATATTGAAGTCCTTGATCCAACAAAGAAAAAAATAAAATCAATACATACAAAAAAGTTCATTATCGGGCTATGTCTAAATTATAATTGGTTTGAATTCAAAACTTGATTAAAGAAAAAATATTCAATTGAAAAATATCTAACCAAGTGGAAGCACTAGAAATCATAGTTACAAATCTAAATTTGAAAGAATTAGAATTTTATCCTTCATAGAAAAACAGTTATGCATTATACGGTGAGCGTCACTTTTTAAAAATGTTGTTTTATGAAAAAAACTAGTTTTTCGAAGATGGAAAAAGAAGTGCAATTTGATTCCAAAAATTTTGAAAAAAATATATTTAGAATGTATAGACAAAATTTCACGAAACTCTAGTTTGCATCATCTTCAAATTCCTCACGGTTTAGCCGCTATAGGTGCCCGAAAGTGAAGATTTAGTTAAAAAAAATTATTTTAGTGTCCAGTTTGGCCAAAAAATGTAAACCACTATTGTGGGATCACCCAAAGATGAGAATTGGATCAAGACTATGAAAGAGGAATTGGAACAGATTGAGAAGAATTAGACTATGGAATTGGTCTTAAGACTAGAAAATAAGAATGTGATAGGAACTAAATGGGTTTGTAGGAACAAATTGAATGAGGATGGAAAATTTGTCAAAAACAAGGCTAGACTTGTGTGTAAGGAATACTCACAAGTAGAAGGAATATATTTTTAGGAGATATTTTCTCTGATGGCAAGAATGGAAGTCATTAAAATGATTTTGTATTTTTTATCACATAAAGATTTCAAGTTTATTAGATGGATGTAAAGTCTATGTTCTTGAATGGCGAGTTAGAAGAAGACGTATACATTGAACAACCAGAAGGATTTCAGTTATCAGATATGTGGAGAAGTTGTTGAGATGACTTAGCATTGTTGTCATTGATGTCAAAACCTAGGATCCAAAAGGCTATGCTTTGGATGATATATAGAAATGATCTATCCTATCGAGTTCTATTATGTTATGTAGTATGGATGTTATCTTTGATCTAGATATGGCAGTACTTATTTTTGGGGCATCTGTGGAAGTTAGTTAATGTAGAATAATGAAGACTAATCTTTTGATGTTGGCTATTGTGCTCAAATCTTACTCCGGGTAACCTTGCTATCTAGACATTCATGTAGCATGTTACAAGTTTTGGTATGTCCAATTGTGTTTCTCCAGTTGACATTGAAATTGATGCTAATCAATATTTGGTCTTGGTTGTGGTATTCCCATCATCTCTGGAATATATTTCATATAATTCAAAGTTTGCTATCTTTTGATAATTATGTTATGTAATGAACCTATCTTATGTATGACCTATTTATGGGTCCCTTGGTAATGTGGTAAGAAGATCTTTATGTGTGAACTATCTTTTGGGTCTGGTGCTAGCATGCAAAGCCTTATTGAATATTTCAAGGTTTTTCTTCATGCCGACATGTTTTATGGTGACCTAATAAAAATTGTGTGTGGATGACTTAGAAGACTCTGAAGACATTGTGTCTAGCTGACCTAGGAGATTATGAAATCATGGAATGGTATTAGTAAAAGTTTCTTATTTTTAAGTTTGCGAGCAGATAAAAGGGTGCGGGGGATTATGCGATAAGAAAGTTGAAGGAAAGTTGAAGGAACGAGTAATCAATTTTGCAGAGGTTGTGTGAGGAAGGTGTGGAGAAGACTATTTACTAGATCTATTGCAAATAGTTATTGTGCTCTTAACCGGAACTGAATTCATGCATATGTAGATGCAACTCCATCAGTTAATTTTTTGTCAGTGAGTCATTTTCTGTTGGTAGTGAGCCTTTCTCTTTTGGTAGTGAGCCTTTTTTTATCTTTGGTTGTAATATTTGGATAGTAATCCCACCGACAATGAGCCTTACCTATAGTGAGCACTTTCCATGGTTTCCACTTAAATTATGATGTTCATTGTCCATGGTATTGTTGTGCGCTTTCATGTTCATATATGTTTGATTATTATCTGATTGATATAAGTCTGCTCTAGATTAATTAAAGTAAAGAATTTTTTTATGATAACTGATTCACCCCCCTCTTAGTTATCTAGACTATACAACAAGATAATGTTGATATGGTTTGTAGGTTGAAGAAGGAATTGTATGGACTCAAAAAAGTTCCTAGAGCCTGGTATGCAAGGTTAGATAAGAATTTGTTGTAGCAAGGATTCAAGAAAGGTATTGTAGATAGCAACCTTTACTTCAAGATTGGAGGAGAACAAATCCTGATTGTGGTAGTGTATGTGAATGATATTATATTTAGAGGAAATGAAGTTATTTGCAAAAAAAAATTAGATGAGATGCAAAAAGAGCTTGAGATGTCAATGTGTGGGGAGATGAATTTCTTCCTTGGATTACAATTCAATCAATTAGAAAAAGATATTTTCATTTCATAGTCAAATTATGTCAAGGAAATGTTGAAGAAGTTTGGGATGGAGGATTCTAAACCAGTATGTAATCCTATGGTTACTAGTTTTTAATTGAGAAAATATGATGAATCTCTTAAGGCTGATTAGAGAAAAAATAGATCAATGATTAGATAATTGTTATATCTAACTACTACTAGATCGGATATCATGCATGAATTTTTTCTTGCGACAAGATATCAAGAAGATCCAAAATAATCTCATGTTGTAGTTGTGAAGAGGATATTTAGGTACTTTAAGGGAACTTCAAACTATGGTATGTGGTATCCTACGGGTATTGATTTCTCCTTTAGTGCATATACAGATGGAAAAAGTACAAGTGGTGGTGCTTTCTTTCTTGGAAATAGATTGGTTTCATGGTTGAGTAAGAAGTAGGGTTTAGTATCATTATCTATTACAGGGGAAAATATATTGCAACAACATCATGTTGCACATAGGTGTTGTGGATGAAGAAAACATTGAAGGATATCTGAGTATCATATGATAAACCTATTTCTATCTCATGTGACAATACAAGTGCTATAAATATCTCAAAGAACCTGATAATGAATTCAAGAAAAAAACATATCTCTATCTGGTATCACTTTCTAATAGAGAAGGTTGTAGAGAATGAGGTGAAGATAGAATATGTGCCTACAAAGGATCACATTGCAAATATCTTTACAAAGACTCTTCTAAAAGATACTTTTGAGTATCTCCAATAGAAGTTAGGGGTTATTTCCCATCATTTCAACTAGATCCATAAGTTGGTGCATCTATCTAGGTGAGCATTCAAAATACATTTTTGATCTTCGACTTATGTTGAAGGCTACCTCTTAGGGGGAGTAGGTAGTAGTGTTGTTGATGCAGTCAGATGAAGCATATTTTGTGTCCCTAAGGGAGAGAGTGTAGACAAGTGAGTGTAGTAAAGTGAGTACAGTGCAGTTGCCTGTTGATCTTGTAAGAAGTGTCAAAGTGGTGTATGTAGATGTTAAAAGGAAAAAAAAAGAAGAAAAAATATATGCAGATGATGCGTGAAATGTGTAGGCATTTCCCTTTGAATGTTGTCAAAGGGGGAGAGCAAGAGAGTTCAATATAGAAAAGAGAGTTGGATGAGTTTATGCCCTTTTCCATTGATGTCAAAGGGGGAGAGAGTTGGTTGAAAGACCATAGTTCAGAGGAGTATTGTAGGAGAGAGCTAGAGTTTTTTAGGAGAGAGTTGTTTAGAGGAGTAGTGTAGAAGACAATATGGTCCAAAGACCATAGGGGGAGAAAGTGTTCAGTTGCAAGAGAATGAGAGTGTGAGGAGTGAAGAGATGCCCCAGTCAGGGGGAGTCTTATTTTTATGGTTTTCTAGAGAGTTGGTATTTCCATCAATGATAAAGGGGGAAATTATTGTAAGTATGTTGGTGGTGTTGTTATTGATGTCAACAGTTCTTGGTGTTTGTCATTAATGTCAATAGTATGGAGATGGTTGGTGTTGTCAAGTTCTTATACTAGTATGGATGTTTTTTGGTTTGATAAAAAGGTGTTGTGGTTTTTTCATCAGTGTTGTCATTGATTTCTTGATGGATAAGAGTTATAGTTGTAGTAAGTTTACTTGGTTTCCAAGTGCTTTTGGGAAAAAATGAATAATAGTGTGTAGTATGATAGAGGTGTGTTTATTTTCATGCTCCAAATTTCCTCATGGTTAAAGATAGGCTTGCAGGGTTTGGATATGATGATCATAGGTGTTTGGATGTTCTATATCTAGAGTTTCAGGTTTTGGATCATTCTTTAGTGAAAGTTGTGTTTGACAGTTTATCTGTCTATGTAGAAGGTTGTTTAGGAGAAATGAGATTACTCCACATTTCTTCATAATAAGGTTTCTTTTCTTGTAGATTTGGGAAAGAGGTTATAATATCTATAATTTCCTCCCCTTGAGGTTTCAGGTGTTGAGGTGTTTTTCAAGGTTGGTTAGTGAGTTTTTTCTATGGCAATGTGTTTGGTTGCACAGAATAATGGTGTTATTAGTTTCAAGTGGTTGTGGAAGAGTTGTTGAATATTTTGATGATGCTAGAATATTCTGAGATGTGTGGATTGTATGAAGTGTTTTTTGTTGTCCACGTGAACTAGAGAAGTGTGTATGTGGTCATGACGAGGGAAAAAATCTGAGACACAAAAAACTCTCACAAAATAGAGAATAATATTTTATTGAATATTATGAAATTCTTATATGTAGAGGATCACAAATCCTTGAGCTTTGTGATACATGCAAGTTACAAACTTACAAAAAATTACCCAGATTCCCCTTTCACAGCATGCAAACTTCTTTCCCCAAAAAGTTATCCAAAAATCAGAAACTAGCCCATAAATAGCCCCTTTTCCCTTTGGAGTCAAAAACAACATTTCAGTTCTGAGTTTTGGCGGTTTGGAGCCAAAATTACAATTTGAAATTGTAATTTAAATTCACATTCAAAAATTAGTACATTTCTAAAATATGCACCAACTTTCGGCAGCCATAACTTTTAATCCGACTGTTAGATCTTCAATGATAATATCTTTTTAGAAAGCTCTCGAAAAGACGTTTTTCTACAATGTAAGCCTTTGGTGGACTACTTTGGAGTTTTCGCAAATTTTCAGGCCCATCCGGGATCGTTTAGTGCCTCAAATTGAGCTTGGAAGGTTTTTCAGGGCAAACAGTAGAAACTGGAACTTGAATAACTTTCAAATCGTGAATGATATTGACCTGATTCTTTCACCAAAGTGCTTATTTTTCCATCCTAAACCTTCCCATAAATTTTGGTCTTCCCACGCCTTCAAATTCATACTTGCTAAAAATAGTAGTTGAGCAGAAAAAGCAAGAAAAATAGTTTTGAAAGTTGGAAACTCTTATTCGACGAAAAGGGTATCCAGAAATGCAAAAACATCTACAGAAAGTAAACAACAGGAACATAAATGGAAAACATCTTTCTGGGTGATGCAAGATTGCCCTCACACCACTAGATGCTCCTGCATCAGACACCCAGGGTAATTTGAGAAGTGACCTCGTCACGTCTCAAATGGTTGAGGAAAACCCAAATGGTCAACCTCTGCCTTAGGTAGCTAGGATGAATCTTCCACAAGCCTTCCTCTCCACTTCACCAAATATTCTTCATATTGCCTGTTTCTGGTACTCCTTCCCACACGGCTATCCAAGATTTCTTCAATCTGCTCCTTCTCTGAAGTAGTTGTTGGAATGCCACACTATTCTATTCTTGGTACTTCCTCTGTGCCACCTTCATGATACTCTATCAAATCTGAAATATTGAACACAGGGGAAATTTTGACTCCATCTGGCAACTCTACCTCATATGCATTCCCTGATTCATGCCTCTTCACAATTTTACAGGGACCAAACTTCTTCATCTTCAATTTGTTATAGGTTCCCACTGGAAACCTTTCTTTCCTCAAGTGGACCATCACTTCATCACCAACCTGAAACTCCTTATACCTCCTCTTCTGATCTACCTTAGCCTTATATTGCATATTCATCTTGTTAAAATGTTCTCTTACCTTCTCATATATATTCTTGATGTGTTCTACAAAGTCTTCGACTTCATCACTAGTCTTCTTCTCTTGGTCCATCTTCCTCAATTCTGGAGCGGTCTTGGGACTACCTCCATACACAATCTAGAATGGTGATCTACCAGTACTTCTATTGACAGAATTTTTGTAAGAAAATTTTTCCTGGGGTAAGATCAAGTCCCATCCCTTAGGTTTATCTCCTACCAAGCATCTCAGTAGGTTACCCAAACTTCTATTCACAACCTCAGTCTGCCCATCAGTTTGTGGATGGTGTGCAGAACTGAACTTGAACTCTGTTTTCAACTTCTTCCACAAGGTCCTCCAAAAGTTTCCAACAAATTTTGTGTCATGATCTGAGACTATACTCTTTGGAAGACCATGTAGTCTCACCACCTCTCTGAAGAACAAGTTAGCAATGTGGATTGCATCATGGGTCTTCTGGCATGGGATGAAATGTACCATCTTCGAAAACCTATCAACTACCACAAATACTGAATCATTCCCTCTCTGTGTCCTTGGCAAACCAAGAACAAAGTCCATTCTTATATCCTCCCACAGCCTCTCTGGTACAGGTAAGGGCTGATACAACCCAGTATTTTGGCTCACTCCTTTAGCCATTTGGCATACCTTGCAACTCTGCACAAAATTCTTCACATCTTGTGATAACTGAGGCCAATAATAATGCTCACTAATAATGGCAATGGTCTTATCCCGACCAAAATGTCCTGCCATTCCTCCACTGTGCTTCTCCTTTATCAGGTTCTCCCTCATGGAACTCCTCGGAATACACAATTAGCTTCCCTTAAACAACATGCCATCCTGGATTATGAAATCTAGCCACTTCATCCTATCAACTGTAATAGGCTCCTTGCAAGCTTTCCAAGCCTTTGCAAAATCAAGATCTTTAGGATACAGTGTCTTGAGTTCATTGAACCCAACCACTTCAATCTGCATCTCTGTCAACAATGTTTTCCTCCTACTTAAGGCATCTACAACCCTATTTGACTTGCCACTCGTATGCTTTAAAACAAAGGTATAACTCTGCAAAAATTCCACCCATTTCATATGCCTCTGATTTAACTTTCCCTGACTACTTAAATACTGTAATGCTTTATGATCAGTAAACAAAACAAATTCCTTTGGCAATAGATAATGTCTCCATTTCTTTAATGCTTGAACTATTGCATAAAATTCCTGATCATACACAGAGTAATTTCTCTTTGCATCATTTAACTTTTCACTAAAATAGGAAATGGGCTTACCTTCTTGGCTCATCACTACTCCAATGGCACAACCACTGGCATCACAATCCACCTGAAACACCTTATTGAAATCTAGGAGGGCTAAAAATAGTTGCTCTGTCACCTTCTGCTTCAACAGATCAAAACTCTTCGCTACTCCCTTGCTCCATTTGAACTCTTTTCTATCCCCTCTCATTGTTTCAATCAGGGGTGCACAAATACTACTGAAATTTCTAATGAACTTTCTATAAAACTGGCCAAACCATGGAAAGATCTCACCTCAGTAGCAATTCTTGGGGTAGGCCATTTTAGAATAGCCTTCACCTTCTCTGGGTCCATCTTGAGACCTTCTGTTGAGACAACAAACCCAAAGTATACTAACTCCTTCACAAAACTACACTTCTTCAGATTAATCAACAATTTCTCTTCTCTCAACTTTTCAAAGACTCTACGAATATGCATCAAATGCTCACTTAGGGACTTATTGAATATTAAAATATCATCTAAGTACAAAATGACAAAATTCCCCAGAAACTCTTTCAGTACCTTGTTCATGAGTCACATGAATGTGCTCAGTGCATTGGTTAGCCCAAAAGGCATGACTAACCACTCGTACAGGCCCTCCTTGGTCTTGAAGGAAGTCTTCCATTCATCACCCTCTCGAATCCATATTTGGTGATATTTGCTCTTCAGATCAATCTTTGTGAAGTACTATGCTCCACTCAAACAATCCATCAGGTCATCCATCCTTGGCAAGGGAAATCTATACTTGATTGTTATCTTATTTATGGCTCTGGAGTCTCTACACATCCTCCACTCTCCATCCTTCTTTGGTGCTAGTACCTCAGGTACTGCACATGGGCTTAGACTCTCTTGAATCAAACCCTTTCTCAACAAATCTTGAACTTGTCTATTTAACTCCTCATTTTTTGTAGGAGTCATTCTGTGAGCTGCTTTATTTGGAAAACTAGCTCCAGGGATCAAGTGAATCTGATGACTGATCTTCCTCATTGGTGGTAAACCCTCAAGTACGTTATCAGAAATAATCTCCTAAAACTCATCCAATAGTCCAGAAACTTCTACTGGCACCTTCTCACCATCTTCCTTTTCCATTCTAGGAATCAATGCATAATACATATGATCATGCTTCAAGCCTTCTAAAAATTTCCTTCCATCAACAAAACAAATTCTAGCACTACTGCGTACCTTTTCTTCATCCTTCTTCAAGGGTTCCAACTTATGACGAACTCCATCCTTCATCAAAGAATAAGTGTTTGCATGGCCATCATGTACAACATGCCTATCGAACTGCCACGGCCTCCCCAACAACATGTGACATGCATCCATGGGGATGATATCACAAAGTAGCTCATCATGAGAGCTTTTGATCTTGAACTTCACTAGGCACTGCTCATTGACCAGAACTTTGTGGTCTTTCTGCAACTAGGCAATCCGATATGGGTGTGGATGCCTTTCCCTTTTCAGCTTCAACTTCATAGCCATCTCTTCTAACACCAAATTATCAGTGCTCCCACCTGACGAGGGAGAAAACCCGAGACACAAAAATAATGCACACAACTAGCAACTTTATTATTATTCAATAATGACTTCACAACATTTGTCTTCACACTTGCACCTTGTGCAGAATAGATTCTTCCTCTGTTCTGGCTCCTTCTCTTCAGTTACGAGGGCTCTTTTAACCACTAGGGCTTCCCCCCTTTCAACATCATCTAAATGCTTGGATTTAGCCTCCTCATCTGCATGTGCAACCCTTCCACGACCTTTGGGTCTTCTGTTTGTCCTTCCTTGGTGTTGTGGACATTCAAAGGCTCGATGCCCTTCTTCACAACAATGGAAACAAGTTCCTCTGAAACCACCTCTTCCGGGTCTTGGCCCAGATCTTCCTCGTCGTCTACCCTTTTGATCACCACTATTTTGATCATAAGGGCAGTAGAAGTTATCATTCTTTTGACCTCGACTGGTACCCACATCTTCATTTTTCCTTTCATCCTCATTTTGGCTCCCAGAAGATCTTCCACTACCTCTTCCACTTTGACCTCCTCAACCTTTTTGCTTGCTGTCAAATCTCTTGTTCAGCTTCTCCTCGACTTTTAGAGAAAAATGATATGCATCCTCAATGGTAGTCATTCTAACTAGGCTTAGCTCCTCTTGAATGCTTGGTCGTAACCCATTAAGATAATAGGCTACCTTCTCCTTGTTGGCTTCTGCATGGCCCGTTCTGATGATCATCTTGTGAAAATCTTTTGTGTATTCTTTCATAGATCTACTTCCTTGCTTCAACCCTTGCAATTTCTTTAGCAGATCTAACTCATAGTCCACTGGTATGAACTACTTCTTCAGTTTCTCCACCATGTGATCCCAACTATTGATCTTTCCTTTTCCTCTTCAATTTCTCTCCAATTGGACCTCTTTCCACCAAATATTGGCATGGCCCTTCAGCTTCATTTTTGCAAACTTAACCCGATCTGGGTCCTCTACTTCTTCATACTCAAAATATTCTTCTAGCTTGTTGATCCAGTCGATCAACTCTTCCGAGTTCAGACTTTCAGAATAACTGGGGACTTCTATTCTGGGTCTTTTTTTTATCTTTGAAATGGCCCTAATCAGCCACATTTGATCTCAATCAATAGCTTCTTCTTCCTCTTCTACATCTATATCTTCCACCTCTTCTTCATCCTCACTTTCTCCTCTCCTTCTTGGGTCTAACCCTCTTCTCATTTGTTCCTGCAATGCATCAATTTGTCTTTGGAGGGCTCTAAAACCCTCAGCCGCCAATGGATCTCTTCCACCAACATTTCTGCCACCTCTTCCACCTCTGGCACCACCACGCCTACCATGAATCACTCTTGGAGGCATCTTGAATATCTCAAACCCACAACCACGGTCTTGGTGTAAACTGCCTCACGATCGGTGATCTGTTCACATGCTTAAGAAAACCCGCTCTGATACCACCTGACGAGGGAGCAAACCCAAGACACAAAAAACACTCACAAAATAGAGAATAATCTTTTATTCAATATTATGAAATTCTTACATGCAGAGGATCACAAATCCTCGAGCTCTGTGATACATGCAAATTACAGACTTACAGAAAATTACCCAGATTCCCCTTTCATAGCATGCGAACTTCTTCCCCCAAAAAGTTATCCAAAAATCAGAAACTAGCCCATAAATAGCCCCTTTTCCCTTTGGAGCCAAAAACAACATTTTAGTTTTGAGTTTTGGCAGTTTGGAGCCAAAATTACAATTTGAAATTTTAATTTAAATTCACATTCAAAAATTAGTACATTTCTAAAATATGCACCAACTTCCGGCAACCATAACTTTTAATCTGATTGTTGGATCTTCAATGATAATACATTTTCAGAAAGCTCTCGAAAAGATGATTTTTTGCAAAGTAGGCTTTTGGTGGACTACTTTGGCATTTCCGCAAATTTTTAGGCCCATCCATGATCGTTTAGTGCCTCAAACTGAGCTCGGAAGGTTTTTTAGGGCAAAAAGCAGAAACTGGAAATTGAATAACTTTCAAATCGTGAATGATCTTGACCTGATTCTTTCACCAAAGTGCTTATTTTTTTGTCCTGAACCTTCCCATAAATTTCTGTCTTCCCACGCCTTCAAATTCATACCTGCTAAAAATAGCAATTGAGCAGAAAAAATAGAAAAGCAGTTTTGAAAGTTGGAAACTCTTATTCGACGAAAAGGGTATCCAGAAATGCAAAAAACATCTACAAAAAGCAAACAACATGAACATAAATGGAAAACATATTTTTGGGTGATGCAAGATTGCCCTCACACCACTAGGTGCTCCTGCATCAGGTTACTTGTAGTGTTAGTTCAAGTTTGACCAACCTGGTGTTCTAACACTATTTGTGGAGGTACTTCATGGATTGTGAATGTATTGAGTAGCATGGTGATGTGGATTTGGGTCCTATTTAACTCTTGGTGTGGTTTTCCTTCACTTCTTTCCACCATAGAGGTGTTTGTTGCTGACCTATTTTGGTGTTGCATGTTTTAGGTGCATACATTTCATTAAGGCTAACCTAATTGAGATTGTTTAGGTCGAGGATGGTATATAAGCAAGGTAAATTGTTGGAGACAAGTGTGGATTTATAGAAGGTATGTGAAAGATGTGAATTTGATTAAGTGTGGTGATCTGAGTGCAAGCTTAATGCCTATGACTCCAATGTAGTAAGTAGTAGGGTCTACATTTTCAGTATGCTTGAAGTTGTTGGAGACAGTGAGAAAAAGGTTATGGATGGCATAAAGTTTCAGTGGTGTATTTCTCATGTTTCCTTGAGATAGTGAATCTCTTTGTAATAGCCTTCTTTTATCTTCTTTCTTCTTGGCAATGAGCCACCTGATAGTGAGCCTTTTTTCTTTTTCTAGGTAGTGAGCCCTTGATAGCGAGCCTAATTGTATTCGATGTTGCAATTCATATATATGTGACCTAATCCTCACCATTGGTTTTCCTTTCTTGGGCTTTCCACATAAATTTTGTGTTCTTATGTGTTTGGATGTGTTTTCCTTACTATTTCATATGTTTACATTATGTTAATGCATGACAGGGGTTTAATGGTCGATAAGGGTTTGAAAAGATATTTCAGGGTTTGAATATTTTTAAGTATACAAATGATTCACCCCCCCCTCTCAGTTTTCCTATGAATCTAATAGGTTTGTGTAATGTAATTTAAAGTAGATTTACCAAAAGAATTTCATATTTATAATAAATAATTAGTGGTGTGATTTGTAGAAAGTTAGCAATTTTCCCTTCCTTTTAAGTCCTTCACTCACCTTTTAAATTATTTTTCTAATACTATCTCCCTCCTAACCCTTATCCTCATTATTTTACCGTTACCTTACTAGGTAGAATAGGGTAGGATACATATTAATGAAATTTCTTGTTCTACATTATTTTTTAGTGGTGGTATGTGTTTAATTATTTTATACTTAAGTTTATGATAGAAGAGGAATCCAAACTTCTCTAGTGGTTCTTACGTAGTTATTCCAAAAAATATCAATGTATAGGTTCCCTATCTATTTGAGCTAAAAATTAGCAAGCTCAATATATTTTATATTTTTGTTGTATCTATAAGTGGTTTTCATGGTAATAAGGCTTAAATATTGGGTATATCAATATCAAGCACTTATCTATGAGCATGATGACCTATTCTCACCCAATTTCCATGAAATATTTTCCCCCATGTCTATAGTTAAAAATGCACTACCAACAATCAAATTTCTATTGGATTCCTTTAAATACTTAACTTAGTTTTCCAACTGATTCTAACGTCCAACCTCATATTTGTGTTGGCATCGTGTTTAAATTTGTATTGCATACAATTTTTGGTATTGATGAATATTGAGAGAGATTCTCCTTTTCAACAAGTGAACATTCACCTACAAAGTCCATTTTCTTTATTTCACAAAGAACTTGTGCCCTTGCATGAGATTAATACTAACCAAAAGTGACATAAATATTCTTAGGTAATATTGTACCTAAAGATCTTCCTAATTTGAGGATAAATATAAGATGACTTCCTCCTCCAAATCATCAAATTTTCATCATGACTCAATTTATTTTGCTAAGTCCCCTCATCATATCCATCCCAAAAATCTATCACTTGTCAATGATGATGATATTATTTTTAATAAATACGAGTATGAAATTGATCCCCTTGAAACCATCATCACTAGCAATATTTCCCCAAGTTTCCACCATGGATGCCTTTTTACCAAGACATGGATAGACAAGTTATTACATCATGTCTCCACTCATATATATTGGTCACCCTTATTCTACCTTTGACAAGGGAAATCCATTATATCCCACAACCATATCTCCCTCTTTTCCCTCACCTACATATCCCTCTCATCTTATGCCTATCCAAATCCTAATCTCCATCTTTATACAATACCCCCATCACCTACACCCATTATAAAAATACAATATCCTACTATCCACCAAGCCATAAATCTTAATCCTCCATCTAATCCTAACCATATAAATATTATTCTTGCAAGGAATCATAGTAAAGGAACCATCACAAAATTCACATCACAAAGTTGTGGAGTCGTGTCACCCCACTCAATTATCCTAATTTATCATTAATGAGGCCATTATCCTCCCAAAAACTATCATCCCACTCCAAAATCCTAACACCATCTAACCCATTAAAATGATCCAACCCAAACCCCTTGAACCTCATGAACCCCCCATACCTTCATCTACCCATTTTGAGGAGTCTATCTAAAAATCCTCCCTCATCACATCATAAACATAAATTCAAACATTTCATTCAATATTATTCCAAATCTCACCAAAATATACCCACATCCAAATCAACATACTCCTATGCAATCTGATCCCCCTCATGATCCAATATCACATCCTAGCCAGACCACCCCAACACAATAACCTTATTCTCTTAGTCCTATTACCTTTGCCCATGGTGTTTCTCTCACAATAAAAGAACAACGCATATCCATTAGACATCTTCCTTCACATAAAAATGAACTAGCGTCTTGATTCCAAAATAACCAAAATCCCATTATAATCCAAATATTTTAAAAAATGACTATCAAGGAAAAAATTTAGGCCTGAAAGGTATCTTGGAGGCCATCCATATAAAATAAAATACATGATCAAAGGGCCTTGGTTACATATCTCAAGGCTCACAATCCAAAAATATTAGCACAACCTTTGTACAACCTAATATGACTTCTTAAACTACAATAGGTGTTTCCCCTCATTCATCCAAACAATTTATATCCATCATACCCACTCGATATGACTATATTTATCCCTACTTCCTCCTCTAAATCCATTTTGGGTCATTATGTCACATAATTCACCATCACATATCATCTACTTACTAAATCCTTTTTGAGCCCTTATATCCCAAAATTCCATCCTCCATGTCATCCTACTCATTCCCTAATTTTCCAATCCCTTTTCCATAACACCCATCACTACATCTTTATCATATAACCCCTAATGAATATCCATAGAAAAACACATCAAGTAACCCATCCAACATCCAACCTCCATCACTTCATCCATATTATCTCCATATTACTCATCTTCTCACACCCATATTATTGTTATTAGAAGTAATTTGGGTGCTAAATAAAAAATTTATAAATCCACACGTCTATCAACATGTAAGGATCACCATGTCCCATCAAAAGTGTAATAAATCTTGAGGGTACAAATTCCCACAAAATCCAAAACCCAAAACCATGTGTATCGTAAAGTAAAAAGAAGCAATGCATATAACCAAAACCTCTAAAATAGAATCCAAATCCACTAATTCAAAAGATAAGAATTCAAATCACTCTATACTAACTCTATTTTGGGTCCCTATGTCCCAAAATCCACTATCATATGTAGTCCATCATCCCTAAATCCTACATCAATTTCTCATCCAATACTTCAATACCCATAATTTTCGGTGCCAATGTTGGTCTTAACAATATTCCTCCATAACACTTCCATCTCATCCTTGCATCCACACAATTTCTAAAAACTCATCCCTCATCCCATATATCTCCCCCATAAAATCCTTCTAATCAATGTCTTTGCATAATCCACCCATCCTAACAAGGTTGTACCAACATCGAATAGTCGCTTCCACATGGGCTCTCATCACCTTGGTATAGAATTATTTATTGAGACCTCCATATTTCCTCCTACTCCACAATTAGCATCACTATCCACTTAATCCTTCCTCCTCCCATCCAACATCCATAAACTTCCACAAATTTTGAAAAACTTGAAAAACCTAAAAAAATAGAAAGAGAAAAAAATCCATGAAATGGTGAAAACATAGCAAACAAGTTCATTGGGAAAGTATCATGATTAAAACTTAGAAAAAAATTTCCTTAGGAAAGTACCTGTTATCTACTAGAGTTGCACCCTAACTAAGCTGCAAGATTTAACAAGTTAAGTTGTAGGACTTAGCACTCTAGAGAAAACATTGAAGCACTCCTAGGCTATGGGTCACCTAACAAATGGAGTGAATTTCTAGATAAGGTTGGATCCTAGCTGGTTATCACCTAAACTAGTAATTTTTGTTGAGGAAGAGGGAGAAGGAAAGCTTAAAATGAAAATTGGAAAAACACTATTCTACGGTGATACACCAAACTGATAAGGATTATAAAAAATCTAGATTTGCTTACACTTGGTTACAAAAAGATAGATGACCAAACTTGCATGAATTACTTCTATATGCTCCTGCATAAATATTTCATAAAGAGGCCTCAAAGAATTAACCTCTTAAAGGAAGATAACTTCACAATTAGAAAAGTTACATACATGTTTAAGACACAGATTGCAACCTACATGAACAAACTTTTTTAGAAAAGGTATAGAATATGAGACAAAATCACAAGTTAAAACACTTCACAAGTATCTTGATCAATCATTTGAAAATATAGAATACTGCAAGAACAAGAAGGAAAAATAACATAATCAATGGTATCCAATGTATTCTTTGTATATCATATTCCAAAAGAGTTACAAAACATACTCAACTCTGAGGAAGGATTGCCAAAAAATCACTAACTCCAAAATTTGCATAGTAAGAACTAACTCACAAAATGAGTCAAAAAGAGAATATATCTCTCAACCCCTAGTAGTTGCACCAAAATAGGAACTATCAACTAACTTGGGTCAAATCCCACAAAAAAAGCCTAAAATTAAGCCACTAGATTCCCTCCAAAATGGAATCCAATGTGTAGAAAAAGTGGGTTTGACCATGCCAAGCATCTAAGCATGCAAAACTACTCCTAGATTCCCTCCAAATCCTCCAATAAGATGCATAAAAGCTTTGACATGCATTGGCATATGTCTCCAAAGTGCAATAACCTCCCTGAGATGCTTGCAAAAGCATAAATTCCTAACAATACTCATTAAGGAACTTTCATTGCACAAATTACCTTACTTTTTGCATTTTAAAATATCATTTTAAATCAAGTGATTTATAAGCTATCACTTAATTAAAATACTTTACAATTTAGAAATGCAAAAGGAAAAAAACAAGGTATCATAGACCCCTGCCACATTTGAAGGCCTCCATTCAAATTAAATTTGGACTAAGGCATAAAACATAGGGTTTTAGCCCACGACCTCAATAGTTTGTATTGTATTTTTTTAAACTATGGAAAAAAATACCAAGTTTTCCATCGACCACTTTAGGTTTCAAACCCTAGAAAAAAATAAAGAAAAAAATACAAAATACCACTTCATTTTGTATTTCGAAGCTTTAGGAAGAAGCTAGGCACCACCATCAGAGGGTTTGTGGAGCTCAACCATGGAAATTTTTTGAGTTCTTAGAGGTATTTTTGGGAAAAAAACCTTGTGAACTTCTTCATTGTGACATTGGTAAGCTGGTTTGAAAGCAATAATTCAATTTTTAAAAGACTTTGGGCCTCTCAGGCCATGACATATTGTTGCTTTCCCTCTTATTTTTCTTACTTGTTCATTTTTCTATCTCTCTCTTTATCTAGCTGCCATGTATGTCTTTTGATGGGCTTTGAGAATGCATTTTTGGTAGAGAATTTTGGGGAAGAATGACACAACTAGTCTAGGTAAGAAATTTCTATCATTCTTTTGTATTTTTTAAAGGAAAAGAAGCCTGAACTTGAGCATTCTTTATAAAAAAAGAGAGCATACTCTTTACTTTCTTCATTTCTTGCATATATCATGCATTTTCATGAAGAAATATATCATTTTTTGTAGAAAAGTGAAGTACTTGCATCATTTAGGTTGCGACCATATTTTTCATGGCTGGCATAAAAAACACCATTTCCAACAATGGCCGACCCTTGAGATGAAAGCCTTGAGCTTGAAACACAAAAACTCAGGTGGGTTTGTATGCATTGTGGAAACTAAACCCCCTTCCTATATATCTCATCATTTCATGAATTTGAAACCCCAAATGAGTTCAAAAGTTAGTAGAGGAAACTCAAAACCCATCTGGGTTATTGAAACTTGAGCTCCATTTCTTCATTTATCCTTCTATATCATAGTACTTAATGTAGAATGATTGATTTTCTTTCTGCAAATAGTCAAAGCTTTGCTTCAGGAAATTGTAGCTTGAAGTTCATTTTATATTCTGGGTAAGCAATCACTCCAGTTCTATGCCATGTATATACTTTTAAAACAAAAATAAGACAAATACTTTTATAAAAAGAAATCTGGGTGTTTATTTTCCTTAACTAAGGGTTTTGTTTGCTATCTTAGTTCTTCACTTTGCGTGCACAATGAGGGTTCAAAGTTTCATGCCTTTTGCTCCAATATCATTGTTATAGGAAATTTCTTTCTCTTTTTATTTTATCTCCTCTATGTAGAAGTGTTTTGGGTTCTCAGCAGGTACTAGTGATATGGCTTGGTTTTTCTAATGCTCATCACATATGCTTTAATTTCTATTGAACTCTTTTTTATTTTCCATTCCTAAACATGGTCATGCATTCTATGAAGAATTTTCTCCCAAAATTTGGCTTGGCCTCAATGGGTCTACACTGTTTCCATTTCATTTATGTTAGTAGTTGATTGCATTTTTTGATTCATGTTGTCCTAAGGATCTCTCTACTGTTCCAATGAGAAAGTGCTTGTGATTTATGATAATGATGGTAGCAACTCACTTCATGGTTGATGAATACTTGTCCTGCCCTAGTACTATGAAAAAACAATGAGATCATTTATTACAACCTCATATGCTGTACAATCATTGTATGATTCCAACATACCTTATGGAATTGAAGTTGTTGTCTTTCATTGTTCACTAATGATTTGAATGCATCATAGAGTATATGATGTCTTCCATGCATGATTGCAAACTATGCTTGTATATCCTTAAACTAACAACCATATTTGTTACTTGAACCAAATGAAGAATTGGTTCTTTGAATGTTACAAATGACTATTCCCATACATAGCTACTTCTCATTGAATTAAGAAATTGAGGGCCCCTTTTTTTTTAACACCCATATCTTTGCACTTTGGACTGAATTGAGCTCACCCTCATCCAACACATATATATTCATAAGCCAGAAATGATTGCTTATGGGTTGGTCTATTGTCTTTGAAATGCCATGTATCCCCCTCTATGATTGTCATATGATATTATTGTTATTATCACTTTCTGTGCATTATGTTCTATTCATGATTGTGATTGCTCTTTTCATCTTACTTTAAATTGCTCTATAATTATCCTATGCATTGTCCCCGTGCTCTGTCAAAAATCCTCTGAATATTGTGCCTCTTGTCATCACAAGGTTGATGAAATTAATGATGACATGTTAATTCTTTTACATGATCTCACACCCATTTTTAGCAGCTTGTACCTTATGGTTAGACTCAATAGCCTCATGGTCACTTTTGGATTGTTCACTATCACATATCATTGCTCATAAAAAGGTTCCATACAATTGTCTTAAATGCAACTATTATTGCATAAAATCTTTAATACCAATATTGTGAAGACTAATATTTTAGGCTTCCATTTGAAGGACTGTCATCTTGGTTTCTAACTCTCAAGCATAGGTCTGGCATGACTGTAGCAAATCTATGAGAATTTCCCTTCTGTACACCTTTTTCCAAAACTGTCCTCTCTCTGGCTTGGAAAAGTACCCTTTAATGATGGGCTTATCCATGTAAATCATGCATTGTTCATCTAAGAACCTTTTCATTCATGCATTCAAAATTGGCCTTTGTGCTACCTCTGTTTACTTGGCTCTTGAACACACAAGACAAAATATTCTTATGAGTGTTACTCAATCATGACATCTCTAGTATCAATAGATACACCTACATAATAGCATTTCCATTTGAAAACAATATTCCTTGCATTCATAATGATTTTTTCTTTTGAAAGATCTGTGTGAAATCCTTTCAGATCTATTGCATTGATAATCTGACAGATAGGAATTGACTTCCATTTTTCATGTATTGATTCATACCTGATATATTTTGCTAAATCCCTCAAGGGATAATGATAGATAACTTTAGCGTAGGCATATTCACCTCTTTGGTAATGTTGTTCAAGTATCTAAATAATAGGACTGAAGAGGTGGATATGCCTACGATATGGATGAATATCCTTATGTCTTGATGCTTATCAAAATGTGCAGAAATGACTCAACAAGATGTCTAGATCAATAACACTTCATCCCTCTAAACATATGAGGGTAGCATGTTGGGATCAACCCTTTTGGGAGCCACATCTAATCCCACATGCTATAATTAGATGAAACAAATCAGTAGCATTACTTTTCCTATACCTGCATAGGAAGAAAACATGTTAGAAAAATATGTGCAGATGGTAGATGTGTTTGATAATGCTCCTTGTTTTCTTGGATATTAGTAGTAAATTGTTTCTCTTAATGCACATGGTTGATCATTTTATATGTTTATGGAGGTATGTACATATAGTTACTGTAGACCTTTCATTACTCTAACAACATTCTTTCTCATAGATGCAGTCAACTAGGAGCAACAAGGAAGCAGAGGTTGGAAGTAGGACAAGCGCAAGATTGAAGACAATGCAAGGCAACCCAACTAGAACTAGTCACTCAGGAAATGACTGGTCTTCTTTCCCTATATGTGCATGCTTTTATTGGGATATTTGTAAATGTATACTCTTTTCATTCATGTATATTAAAAGAGCTAGTCTCACAACTTGTGTGAGATAATTCACATTTACATTATCAATAAAGACCATGTTTTCTAAAAAAAATTGTGTAATTTTTTTCCTATGGTATATGCAATTGCATACTATAATATGGTAGAATAGTCTTCTAATATTTTTATTCACTTGAAATGTAATATAGTAGAAAAATGTACTCGTCTTTTGATTTGTAATTACTTAAGCTCAACCTACTTGAGTTGATAGAAAAAATGGGTAATAGTACCATGATGAAAATGGCTGTCATGTGTAAATTCCCTAATCCATTTCTCTCTATGCTTGGGGAAAAGTTTCTTCTAGTTGCATATCCATCATCTCCTCTATCCCACCTACCTATCCTACCTATCATATGATATCCATTCCATTTCCTCCATCCTCATTTTGATCTTGATAAAGACAAGGGTAAACATCTATTCATTCTTTGGACACCTCTTGGCATATATTCACCCATTCACCTTTTATCCCCCTATCCTCATATCTTTCCATCCTTCTTAGCCACCCATCATATAGATACCTTCTTACTCATGGTTACCACCATATAATCCTTCCATTCACCTTCATATCCCCTTATACTCCCACTAAATCCTATCATCCATCCTATCATAAGCATACTAGTGTCTCATCATACATGACCTATATAGAGTGGGGAATCTTATTACTCTATGGAATAATCCTTGGAGATCACATTTGAACCCTCCATATATCCAATAATTTCTATCATACCCTATCCAAAACCTTCATCCTTCCATCTCCCAATCCTTATATCCTTATCCTCCATCCATCCATCCCTCCTTCCACCTCATCCTCTCATCCTTAATCCCTTGTCATTAGTATCTAGCTATAAAATACCTCTCAAAGAATCCAAAACCATCAATCCCATCATTTTTTTTCTCCCATCTAATCTAAATGCTCCTTGCAACTAATATCAAAAGAAAATCCTAATCCATGCAATTCAACTATGCAATCTACCAAAAATATCCAATTGCATCCTTGGTTTTGTTTCTATCCTTGCTACAAGCCTTGATCAAATCCAATCATCATAATTGGGGTGTATAATTTCCAATCCTTATATTATTCTAGGATACATCATTTCCACATCCAAAAAACTTCATCCATCATCAATCAATCTTAACTTTTTAGCTTGATCGAGAAAACGCCATGTTTTTCTTGAACAATTTTATACATACTTACTTGTTTGTATGCATTATCATTTTTATTTCATCTATATTTGTCCTTGTAACCCACTTTCCATATCAACATCACTCGTTTATTATGGTGCTAAATACATATGGTCTTATGACTTATGTTTCTATGCATAAAAATTGTCACCCCGGTTCCTTATACCTTGGTGGATAAAATCTAGTGTTATATCAAATAGAGAGTGCTCAAACCCATGTAACATAATAGTGCATTTCATTCATCCCTCTTCTTTCTTTAATTATCTCCACATTCTTCCATTATCCATCTATTTCCCCCTTCTATCTATCACCTTGCATCCTCTGATACCTTTTGAGAGAAAACCCATGTTCTCATAAACTTGTCTATCCTCTTAAGGGGGCATCCTCAATCTCATCATCCTTCGTCCTAATCACTCCTCCTTTAATGACTAGGGCATATTCCATGATTTAACCATCTTCTTCCAAGTAATATATTTTAATCTTTTTTGAAATGATTCTACTACATAACATCATCTCAAAGAGGGGAAAAATATAGATACCTAAAATTGACACATTGTCAATTCCTATTATTTCTTCTAAAATTGAATCATTTATATTTGATCAAGTATTAAATTATTTTTGACTTATATAATTAGATAATACTTTTATTATTTAGTTAATATTTATCTCTATTTACCTTATTCATCTAAAATCATTTCCTGTTCAACCCTAAGGTCTAACCTTTGATAAATAATTATTTGATAATAATTTATCTAGCCCCTTTATCCCATTTTTTCTAAAAAAATAAATAAATATTTTTATTTATTTGATTTGATCATTTTATTCATTTTCTATAATCCACCCCTAATCCTTCATTATCTTCTAATCATTTTCTAATCATGTGCACATGAGATAATCAATATTTAACTTTGGATTTGACCAACCCAAGTCCCCATAAATATATCTATCTTACTAAATGCTTACACATGTATAAGTGGTACTTTAAGGTATAACCAAGCATGGGGAGATCTTCCTCTTTTCAATAAGTACTAATTTTAAATTCCCCATATCGTTTGGAGTATACAACAAGACAAATCATGTCTTTTTTTGAAATCTTCCCAAGATACCTTTTAAATACCCCACCAAATCTTATCCATGCACTATTTCCTATGTTTCATCCTCATCATTCATCTTGGAGCCACCCTTTGTAATTAATCCCCTCATGACACTATTCCAATCCCTCTTACTTATAGGTTCTCATCAAATGTGAGCCATTGATCTTTGAATTGCATACTAAGCCTCCTTTTGATGATTTATATTTTTTTGATCTTCTAATGGCCTAATCTTGAGTGTTTTTACCATTTGTAATTTAACAATTTATATTGTTTTAGATTGCTAACTTAGTGTCACTTTCAATTACACACATCTATATTTGTAAAGATTTAATGTACATTATATTATAGTCAATATTGATTATTAATTTCTATTGTGTTTAGTTATTATTATTTATTAGAAAATATATATGAATAAATAATGGAGATTATTGTTACTATTGAAAATTAAATATATTTTAATAAATCATGACCATGCAATAATAAGCACATCCCCACAAATGCATGGACTTTTTTTTCTTTTTTGTCACTATTTTTTTAACCTTTTCTTAAAAATATCAAGTGCTTTGTATAAATAACTTTAATTTGTATTCTCATTATATAATAAATTTTAAAATTTTATACTTGCAAGCTAATAATAATAATAAAAAGTTATATATATAATTATTTTCTAAAATTTAAGAAATTGTGAAGGCTATATAGAACTAAAGTGTAGGCTAAGTTTGGTGGATAAAGGTTTGAGATGAACTTGATAAACAAAGGTTAACAACATATATGATTATAATATTTGAAAACATACATAGTTCTAATATTTATTTTTGATCTCTATTATTGTTGCTTTAATCAACATGTACTTTTCCTTTTCTTTAGAATTTGTGAGGAGTAAATGTATTTTTAAATAGATATTAAAGTTCATTTATGTATTTTAAGTTTGTTTTAGATTATTAGTACATGTTATAGAAGGATTGTTATAGCCATTGTTAAATTCATCTCTATTATAGCTAATTATTATTATACTTTTCGAGGAATCAAAAACATTTATTATTTATCAATAATAAATTATCAATCAACAAATAAAATACTTGATAGCAAATAGATTAGTATTTATTATTTAGAGTATTGTCACTATTGTAAATCAAGGATAACTTAGCTAAGCATGATCATATAGCAATATTCACATGCTCATAGATACATATTCTTTTTTTTTCTCTCTTTTTCAATATTTTTTTTTAAATATTAAACATTATACATATTTTTTTATTTATATCACATTATTTATATATTAAAAAATATAAAATTTAACTAAATCATTAACTTATAACTTCGATAAATAAACTAATTTAAGAAAACTTGCAAAAATAAAAAATTGATCAGTAAATAAGACTTATTCCTCTTATTTATAGGATAAGAGTATATCTCAATCTATAGATTTATGTTTTTTTGTTTTCAAAGAGTACAAAGGATCTTCAAGGCACTTAATCATATGTAATTAAATCACAAAATGCTTGAACTTTGGATGTGTACATGACCTCGAACTACAATGAAACTTAGTTAAATTTATTGACCATATGACCGTATTTATTCAGTCTTGTCATAAACCACGGTCAATTTTGTATAAGACCATTCATATGAAAGAAGAAATCCTAACCAAAATTATAAAACTTGCGATTGTATGTATAATTTCTGTATTATGTTTCTTCTATAACTAGACAAGTGACGACAAGAAAATAAAACAAAAATTCAAACCTAACAAATGCTCTTTGACCTCAAGGAAGACTACTAAATATAACGCTAAGTAGAATTATTTAAAGAAGAAGAAACGTGAGACTCTTAAAATGTTTTTTTATTGATTTTGAGTACATACTGCCTTCTTTTCTTTCTTCGTATTCCTTTGAAAATGAAATTGGAAGCTTGCTTTCCTCTTTATAATTGACTCTCGTAGCATTGTTCCTAAATTAGCCACAAAGTCTTTCTTGTAGAAGCTTCCATGTTTGGCAGTGTTTGCTGACTCCTCTATTAAGCTTGAATTTCATATGTTCGTTGTTGCTTTGTCCATGTAGATTATTCACCATTTTAAGATTGTTGGAAAGAATATCACTATTCTGCACCGTTTTTATTATTCATTATATTAGCATTAAGGAGTAGTTTTAAGTATTTTAGGTCATGCTAGTGAAAAGTCATTTAGGGTTCTATTTTTCATAACAATTGTTTGAACAAATATGACAATCACGTTTCTTAATTTTATGTATTTATTAAGAGTATTTAGTCAAAAATTCATCTAGGGTTCTATTCTTTACAACAAGTGCTTGAACAAACATGGCAACCACGTCTCCTAATTTTATGTACTTGTTAAGAGTATTTACTCAAAAAATCCATCTAGAGCTCTACTCTCCACAACAAGTGTTTGATCAATCATATGAGTCACCAATACATCAAAAACATGCAAACCACAATGAATATGTTAGACCTTCCATTGAGTCGTTGGATGTTGAAGAACTCAAATGATAGTGATATACGTTTAGTACATAATGGCATCTCTCCACTTTGGTCCCCTTGGCTAGTACCATGTGCTCTTCTTGTTGTTATTATAGTCTCTATGTTTATGGTGTTATCACTTCTATGTTTGTTGATTTTTCTATTACTATGTTTGTCTTCTTTATCTACTATTATACAATTGTTTGTATTGAGCAATTTTTTTTAATGTATTATTTTATACAATTATTTCACAACAAAAATTAAGATGAAAAAAACATGGATATATTTAAGGATATAAGCATCAATCTTTGTAATGTCACAAAAATCACATGTCCATGTTCTTTTTTCTTATGTTTTGTGGTGCAAGATCATATCAAAGGTCAAACAATTTTACATCACCCAAAAAAAAAAAATTATGCTTCTATTTGTTTTTGAAGTTTTTAATAAGAATTATAGCCATTATAATCTCACCACATAAAAATATTTACTTTGTAGAGGTATATTATATTTTATTCACCATTTCAACACACTAGAGTTGTAGATTGAAGATATTATTATACAATATTACAAATGGATTCTAATTTTTTCAGTTAATATTAGAGCTCATGATAAATTGAATCTACACTAATTCTATGTGAATTTTCAAAAGGAGATATTGGTTAGTGTTAAAGTGTAGATTTTTTATTTTTTTTAGTTGAATATTATTCTATTATCTTATACATATTTATCTTACTTAGTTATAATGAGTGGATCATGTTATGAGGGTAGATGTAATCTTCCATTAATATAACTCACATAATTTTGGGTAGTTGGAGTTATATCTCATTGATTGTATTTTTCTCTTCTATTTTTTATATATACATATCTACTCCTCTAGCTTGCATTCGCTAATGTAATGTAAGCCTCTAGATATGCATTCTTGATTATTATCATTTTTTGAGTATTTATATAGTATTTTTGTTGTTCAAGAAAACTAATTTTCTATTTAAAACTTTGTCGATTAGAATCTAGATGATTTTCCTTGTTTTAAGTTTAGTGACTATGCTTTTCTAGAAAATCTAACATAGGCAAGTAAAGTCTTGTGCATTTTAGAATAGATCACTCTATTTCATTTTTTGAGATATTTAAAAGAATTTAGTGTATGTGCATTTTTCTCAAAAACCAAGTATGATTTTCTATTATATCTTTGGATAAGTGAGAGAATGAGAATAGATTAATAAAATAAATAAGTTTTTTAGGGGTTTCATTTTCTTTTTAGTGATTTTAGGTGTGATAACTTTTGATGATTGGCGCAGTATTTTTAGTTGCACCATTATGTCTAAAAGGCTTGAAAAAATCATTATAGTCTTTGATTTCATTGAGATTGTAGATGAGGAAGTAGAGCTCTAACTAGGTTTCTCTATGGTTGATTTGAGTGGGTTTTTTAGGTGACATAATTTCTTAGGAATCTATGCAAAAATATGCAACACCATTATGTTTAGAAGGTATCAAATCATATAAATAAACTATCAATTCATTAATTAAAGTATAGTTAAATAACTAGAGGAATTATATTTTTTCATTAAGAATTATTCACATAAAACTTTGCATGCCCATACTATAATAATGATGCACTTGTGTATAAGGGGTGTTGCTACACCAATTGGTACATTTCTCATGTGTTACCTTAGGTACACCTTTCCCAATTGCTACCTACTCCAAATCAACCTCCAATTATTGAAGTCTAACCCATTTTGGCCTTATCTAGTACTTATCTAGTTCCCACTTCTCATAGGCTACACCTATATTGACTATACCCTCCACAATTAACCACCTAGTCTAGATGATTCCCTCATAAATGTTATCCTTTTTCTAAAAGAATGTATGCATAGAATATGGTATGTTTTATTAACTATTTCCCCAAATAATAGCTACCCTAAGTAATTCCTAAATTTATGTAGTCCTAATCTCATCAATTAGCTTGGTATAGTTACCCCACTTCATTGGAGTTTTTTATTTTGAACCCAAAATTTGAATAAATATATCTCATTCATTTAGACTCATAATCAAGTACAATATATTTTTATTTTGGGTATATTTCACAAGATGAAAACCTATGTGGTTTCTTTCTCAACATAATGTTGAACACCCATAATACTAATAGGGGACATGAATTAGTATTCTATTAAACCATTCAAACATTAAACATCCAATCACTAATGTATATTCAACTCCAATAAGGAAATAAATCATGAAACATCACATAAAACATAAACACCAAGATTTTTATGTGGAAAACCCAAAATGGGGAAAACCACAATGAGGGATAGCTCACAATATATTATAATTGGTTATAGTATATTTATAGAAATGCTCATTGTATGTGGACTCATTGTTTGTAAAGAAAAAGATAGAAGAGAGATGGTGGCTCATAGCCTATTTTGAACCATTACAATTACATCTAATATATGCATGAATATATTCCTGTTGAAGCTCAATGACAATCTTTATCAAATTCTAATTCAACACTATTTCTCGCTCTTCATTTGCACAATTTTGATCTTCATTTGCAACTTACTTTCACGCTGCTCTACTCAAATTCATATCACACATGTCACATGCTACATACCATACATCAAAATTACCAAAAACAAACCATATATATTTACATCAAGTATAACATCAATTAGGTCGACCTAATTAGATGTAATACCCAAAATATAACTTTTCCAGCTCAAAACATTTCATCTACACAATGTGCCATAATTCAAAACTCAAAAATCTATAGACTAGGTCAGCACGGACCTACAATAGATCCCACATAAGACTGCAATGCATATTTATCCTTCACACAACATCAAACATGTTAGGTTGGCTTTGCATAAGGCCTAATAGAAAAAACCTTCATCTATGTATCCACACCTCGATGCGTGGAACTCAAAACTTGATGCCATCTAGAATTCATGCTCTATTGGCATCTAGTAACTTATCTTCAAAACCACAAGGCCAAAAAACTCATTCGTGGAGAAGTGCAGGTTCTCCCACACAAACACACTAAATAGAAAGCAACTATAATATGCTAGGCTAAACTCTATTGTTCTTATCTCTCGATCCACTTGTCCAATCATGAAGAAATATTGGAATTAGATACATCTATCATCTAGCAAAATGATGTTAGAAGTTCAGAGTGATATCTTCATTTGTAGAGTGGTGCAGACCCAAAAACTGACACACTATTACACTGAATTGGTAGATTTGACACTTAGTTAAATTTCCACTCAACTGATCTTTCCAAACCAAAAAATCGTGCATAAATGTCTTCCTTAACAACTCCAAAACCTATTAGAATTGATCAAAATGATTCAAAACAATGTTGACATCAATGAAAAAATTGTACTACATTGTTATGTACCATCTATGCTCATGTTGCCAAACAACATCATCAATAACAAACTTCAACATTCTCCCCAAACTTCTAATAATCTTCCCCTTTTTCATTGATGGAAACATGCCAAAAATATCCAAAAATACTCTCCCCCTTTGACATCAAGGGCAAAGGGAGCCTATACAAACTATTCTAACTCTTACTAAAACTTCTCCTGAATGATGTAGTCATATAGCTAGGAAATAATGAATTGAGTCCCCTTGAGTCATGTACCGAGAGAAAACCAAAAAGGTACTAAAAAATTTCTTTATATCATTCGCACATTTACAAAGAATCTGAACATAAATGCATAAAATCATCTATATTATGCTTGCCATAAAAAATGATTAAATCCTTTCCACGTATCCTAGTAGATGTATCATCACCAAACTTAACTATGCTTCCTTCATATTTCTCAAGTTTAACAAACTTATTTTTGTCATTGGTCATATGATTTGAGCATCCACTATCAATAATATAGTATTTCTTCTCCTCTCTAGTATGACCAGTAGTCACCATAGTTCCTTCAGTATTATTACTCACTTTCAGGGCATTCTCCTTCATACATCTCTTAGAGTTAGCAAAATTAACTTTCCATATTTAATAGCCATAAACAAGCATTCACTATCTTCATCATCCCCATAATCTGATTCATCATCAGATATATTGGCATCTTCTTTAACATAATAACTTTTCTTGATCTCTTTAGCTTTGTTTTCTTTATTCTTGTCATTCAAAGCTTTGTTTGGGTATCTTGAAGCATAATGACCTATCTTTCCACAACTAAAACATTTGAAAGGTAACTTACCTCTATGTGGTCTAGTACCCTTTTTCATTCTTCTTACAAAGTTTTCTCCAACATCATAAAGATCCTCCTAATCTGATTCCTTGATCTTCTCTAATTTCCTGGCCTTAAAAAATTCTCAAATTTTGTATTATTTGGACCAAATTATGTCATTTAAAAAGAAAATATAGCACCATACAACTAATCTCTAGAATATTTTCTTAAATCTTAAACTTCCTCAATAACATAAACTTTATGAATATAAGATTTAGGAAGAGTTCTTAGTACCTTCTTTACCACTTCTTCTTCTTCAAGATTCCCACCAAGGCCTTTGATGTAATTGGAAACTTCGTCCACCTTCTGCATGTAGTTTGTAATGTTTTAATCTTTAGACATCTACAAGTTCTCAAATGTGATCTTTAGATTTAGCATCTTAGCTTGCTTGACCTTATCATCTCCTTCATAAATACTTTCCAACTTTGTCCAGATATCTTTAATAGATTTCAAACTCATAACTTTCACAAGTTTAGTGTTAGAAAGACCACTTAAAATAGCATACATTTCTTTATAATTATTATCACAGGCCTTGATCTCATCATTAGTACTTGGACCACTAGTAGGAATAGTATATCCAATCTCAACAGACTTCCAAACTACAAATCCAAGAGATACCAAGAAACCTTTCATCCTGTCTTCTAGAAACCATAGTCTAATCCATCAAACAAAGGCTCGTCCCTCTTGGGAACCATCCCAAGTATACTTCAAGCGATTAATATTTATTCCAAGGAACCTTTCTTTGATACCAATTATTGAATTCACAAGACAATTGAGAGGGGGGGGTTGAATTAGTTGTACATTAAAACTTCAAAACCCTCATAAATTTTCAAATCCACATTAACTTAATTAACCCTTAATCTGTTAAACTGATTAAGCATGAAAACAAATAACCTAAAATGAAACACATCAACACAATACACAATATAACACAACATTTACATGGAAAACCCAAGAAGGGAAAACCAACGGTGAGGATTAGCTCACAATATAAAGTAATTGCAAAAATGAATACAATGGGCTTATTGTTAGAGGTATCACTTCCCAAAAGAAAGAAGGGCTCAGTTCCAGATTATAGAAAAGAAGAAAGAAGGATGTTACAACTTGATAAATTCATCTTAATACAATAGAAAATTCCACCAAAAAATTCATAGTCCTAAATATTGTAGCACCTTCTGCTCACTGCTTCTAGTAGTCTAACTCATTAAAGTTCACACTACACTTCACAAATTTTCACTTCACACTTCTACAATTTGTATCACACTCTTCACACACATCCTCCATCAACACCACTTATTTATACCTTCTTCAACCTTGAAAAAATTCTATGAGGTTGGCTATGCATCTCAACCATGCAAATTCAAATTAGGTTGAAACCAAAATATTTTCACAATGGAAAGGAATGAAGGCAGACCATGACACACCTTAATTGTGACCTAAATACATTTATATACACCACACCATGCTTCCACAATCACCAAAGAAAACTGCAATTAGTGTAAACACCCAAGGTTGTTTGAACCCGTGTAAACACCATTAAGCACTTAAGTACATGCTTGCTTTGATCCAAAGATGACTCATGGAAAATATAAATCACTTGAATATAATCTAGAATATTCCATAGACACCCTAAAATCCAACAAATTCCTTCACAACAACTTTCACTTGAAGAATGCACACACCTCATAGACTCAGACAACCTTCCATACACTATAACTCAGGAAATTAACTTTCAAAGCACCAAACCATGAAAAAACTTGAATGAAGGTAGATATAAACCCTATCAACACACTTCCAAAACTGCAAGACTAGAAACCAAACTACAAAGAAATGTTGAGGAAAACCATTTCTCCCAAATACCACTGCAACATATAGTTCACACACTAGTGAACACAACTTTCTCTGCACAACAATCTAGACCAAAAATTTTTGGATATAGAACCTTTGAACACCTTTGACCAACATACCCAAACCAAACAAGAAGATATTCAACATGGAATAAATACAGAGAAAAACTAGAACATCACTCTATATACCATAACAGCTCTACAACACATTGATTCCTCTTTTTATTCAATTTTTTTCAAAAGCACTTGGAAACTAGGCACTAGAGACACATACTCATCATATTTAGCAATTCCTTGTCATCACTAAACCAACTAAAATATTACAACTCAACTATACATCCATAAACAAAAGCTTATCAAAGCGACACTAGAGGTTGACACTAATAACACTTACTAATGACAACATAATGCAACCAATCAAAGCATCATCACAACTTCTCAATCATTACCAGTTGACATTAATGACAACAAAAACATGATCCTATTGACATCAATGAAAACACCAACTATTCATACTTGTAATAGGTGGGAGATAGGATAAGGTACTGATAAAATAGAGATGTCAATGAAATGGTAGAAATATGTGTTTAGGTTTATGTTTTACAAGGAACAAAATTATTTAAATGCTCTATTTTCCAATGTAAACACATAACATTTATAAATTGAAATGAAATAACTCAAATCTAAATCACTAAACAAGGAAAATCAATTCTGAAACTATACAAATAAATCCAAATATTTTTTAATTTTGATCTAAATTGAATTCACCAAGGTGGTTACTGGTTAATGAATAAAGAGTTCAAATTGTTAATTTTGAAAATGAAAAATGCAAATCAATAAAAAAGTATTCAAATAAACTAGGTTTTTTATTGAAATTTTTAGACTTTATACTATGTAAATCATAAACTACAAATGTAAGAGACATTGGGTTAACCAAAATGTAGAGAAAAAAAGGGGTCGTAGATCTAACAAGCAAATTAAATAGGATCAACTCTTTTCTTGTCCTACTTTAAAAAATAAACCAACTAGGGTTTTGATGATTGGTTAGCTTCCTCAAAGGAGATCCAATTTGATAGGGTTTGGTTATTTTGAGTTTTGAAGAGGAGATATTTGATGTATGTTTTAATAAACCTATTTGACATAAACCCTAGATTTGAAAATGTAATGTATTGCACTAATGAAACTAAAAATTTGATGAAATATTTACAGATTTGAAAAATTGAAAATAAAAGGAACCTACATATAAAAATTGAACCCGAATTTGAGGGACAAGGGCAAAGACTCCCTTGTCATAATTGAGAGTTTTTAAATAATTAAAGTTTTTCCTTGAGGGTACAAGTTTTCTCTACACTTTCCTACAAATTTCTATTGATGAAACTTCTGGATCCGACTTAAACACATGAAAAGAGGGGAAATGTTGTGTTATATAGGGGATTTCCTAAGTCCAACCCAATTTTGGTGTTTCCACCTCCACAAAAAAAAAATGATGATGGTAAAGAGGGCTTACCCTAGGTCAAGCAAAGGACAAATAAATAATAATTAACTGTAATAATAAATGGTGATGAATGATATTAGCTTATGTATGTAATCTCTATCGAAGTGATGTTCACACCATAAGTTGCCACCAAAGGTTTTTTATGGATTCTTGAATTTATTAAAGGCATACAAGTGGTTAGTCCATAAAACACAATGTATTATTGCAGCTATCATGTAGAGGATAACTCATATATCTTCATAAAAATTGTGCATTTAACTAATCATGGTAGTGCCTTGCTCATAATGCTTCTTAATAATGCCTAATATTCAAATGAGAAGAAAAATTGTTTACATATGCATCTCGATTGATCTTTCTAGATATAGACCAACCTGGGATCATTTTATTTGTCCAAGGACAGACACCAAAAATCACATTTATTAAAGTAGGTCACCTTTAAGAAAGGGGTACCCTTGCCCTTGTTTGGATGATTTTGGTCCAAATTTCTTGAGATGTTAGGGATTTTAATATATTTTCCCAATTTGGATTTGAAATGAATAAATTATTAATATAATTAATGTTAATAGGAAAAATAAGGTTTCAATATAGTGTGAAATTGTTAAGGGTGACAATTTTATAATGCTATATGAGGTTATATTCTATTAGATTCCTATTATCTATTATTATTTTGTGTGATTTTTAAATTGAGAAAATGAATGTTAAAAATACTTTCTAGCATCAAGATCTTGAGGAGGAGATGAAGGTTTTGTTGTGAATGGAAAATAACACTTGGTATGCAAGTTAAAACAGTCACTATATGGTCTAAAATAGTACCACAAGATTTGGTACTAGAATTTAGATACTTTTTCATTGAATTTGGTTTTTATTAGAAGCAAGGAGGGTCATTGTGTTTAGATTAAGATTATTGATGATTAGATACTAATTATTGTATTGTATATTATTGACATGTTTATGGGTAACAACAAGGTGATGATTAGGAAGCTCAAGACTCATATTTTGGGAATATTTTGTATGAAGGACTTGGGGTCTTCTAAATATATTCTTGGGATGAAGATTAAAAAGGATCAAGTTCACAAAAAGTTTTGGTTAAGTCAGAGTAAGTATGTTGCTACCAGTTTCCAAATATTTAATATGCATGGCTATAAGTAGTGAGTATTCCATTTCCATTTGGTACTAAAATTAATTTAGAAATATTTCCTAAATTTGATGATGATTTTGAAGAAATGAATAAGATTCCACATGCTCATTCTACTAGTATTTTTATGTATGTAATAGTTTACATTGGACCAAATATTTCCCAAGCAATGGGAGTTTTGAGTAAGTTTATGTATAACCTTAGAAGAGAATATTGAAATTTTTAAAAATTGTGTTTAGATATTTGTGAGGAAATTTTGATTATTATTTTTTATCATGGTGTTGGTGATGTGGTTAATTCATTAGACATACAAGGTTTTATTGATTCAGATTAGGAAAGTGACTTAGATAGTTGAAGGTCCACTAGTGGCTATATTTTCTCTATGTTTTGAGGTGTAGTGAGTTGGATGAGTAAAAGACAACCTATGATTACTTTTTTCCACAATAAAATAAGCTTGTATCATTGCTACACATTCAGGCTCTAAGGAAATTTAGTTACATAGACTTGGTATAAGTATTGGTTTTATTTCAGGATTGTGAGGATCGAATGTGATAGTTAGAGTGCCATATATATTTGGCCAAAAATCCTATGTATCATGCTTGTAATAAGCATGTTGAAGTTCAATATCACCTTTTTGAGAAATGGTTGAGAATGGTAAGGTATTGTTAGATAAGTTTGACACTTTGAATAATATTGCATATTCTCTCACAAAGCTAGTGATCATGGTTAAGTTCTCTTGGTGTAGGAATGCTATGGGCCTTGATCACTGTACTTGAGATCTCTTTTAAGAGTGGTTTTTTCCTACAAGAATTTCTCCACATAAATTGGTTGTCACTTGTATTATTTTTTTCATTATATTATTGTGAATGTGATAATCACATAATCATCTAAGTGGGTAATATTGGATAACATAATTTCATATTTTCATCACTTTGTATAACTTAATATTACATTTCACATTTTTTCCCAACAAAATGCACACACAAAATAGGCAAAAAAAATTAAAGTACGAGATAGCTGAGATTATAGAGATATTTCTAATGAAATATATTAAATATTAAAATAAATTAAAATATAGATATAAATGATAAATATTAGGAAAGAGATCATTGAATAAATTTTCCTCTTCTCCAACACATGAGAGACAATAAAGAGAAATTTTTTGGGGTTGTTTGCAAATTTTACTTAGTCAAATACTTGCTTTGGTATTTCTACCTATAAAGTAGGCAAGGTAGAGAAATAGTTAGAAAGAGTGTGATTTTAATCTAAGTGCATCTAGAAATAAGAACAATAACTAAAATGAAAGAGAAGGGATGTGATAATCCTAAGGAAATTGAGGACATAAGAAATTCTTGTTATAACAATAAAAAATTAAGAATAATGTTACCTAGATTGGCTTAGCAAAGCCAAAGAGAGTAGGAGATCTAGAGAGAATTTTTTAGAGATCTTGAAAAATTTGAGTGTTGTAGAAATTCTAAAGAGTTGTGAGAGAGACCTAGAGAGAGTGAAAGTGAAAATTTAGATTCAAAAAGAAAGGAGGGAAGAGGAAGAGGTTGACAGGTTTTTTAGGTTTGTCCTAAGCTATTTACACTTGGGAAGGTGACAAGTAAAAAAATTCAAAAATGGCCACTCAACAAAAATTTGATGTGGGACACTAGTGCAAAATGAAAACATATGCATAATGTGCTAGTGTTGAACTAATTTATGCTAAAAAATGATGGGATATTAAAAATTTATAGGGTTAATACAAGGCAACATGAAAAAGTGACCAAAAGAAAGGAGGCTTGAGCACATTGAGAAGGATAAATTTTGATGCAAGGCTAGAAATGAGCCTACAAAAATACTAAGGGAATGAACAACACATTGGAAACAAAACATAGAGTGAAATGATGTAAAGGTATGCAAGTTTTGACACTACAAACAAAAATGTCATTTACCCTACTGTAATGCCTCTATCTTTCCTTCAATTCCAAGTGAGGGTAATGCTTATATAATTTATTTCCCCCCAACTACATGGTTCCAATTTTGGTAAGCATGGGTAAGTTTGCTTGGTGTGCCAATAAATACACCAATTAAGGGGTAATGTAAAATTTATTGGTCTCCCCTACCTCTGATAATTATTCATATAAAGTGTTACTAATCAAGGTACCCCAATTAATCCTTTTATCATCATAGATATTCAAGATGAAAATACCATCCATGGGTAAAAATACTTAGCATTGGGCTACCTAAAAACTCTATTGAGAAGAGTGATCATGTCCTTAGCATCTTCTTGAAACTAACTCTTATGCATCATCTTGACCACTTTTATAATTAATTTTCTTTGAGTTAGCAACAAGGTGTTATTCAAAAAATTTATAGTTGATAAGGTGTGGCTCTCATAGTATATTAGACTCTCCTTCATGTTGATCTTTTCATGTTGGTTATAAGTGGGAAGCCCAAATACTCTATAATTTTTTAGTTAATGTAAAAAATAGTTTGGCCTACAAGTAAAAACACATTTCTATGTCTTAGATTTTTTCCCTTGGCACAAGCTAGAAGAAGGTCTAGAGACTAGAGGGATATTGGGAATGCAGAAGCCAAGACCAAGCCTGACATGGCCATTCCTCGAGTCATGAAAATATTGTCTCCAACTATAGTAATCCTTTGTAAAGACTCCTAAATGTTGAAATTTCCAAGGCCAATGTCTCCAATATATGTCCATGGGAAGAATATCTTTTATGGAGGGAGGTAGCCCTTGTATTTGTACTTCATCTCTTTAGGCTAAGATTATCCTCCCTACATAATTATTATCAAAACAAAAGAGCTCCATCAGTAGTTTTGGTTAAATAATTTACTATAATTTAATTAAACTCAATATCCCTACATATTCCATTAGATTTTATCATGTTCAAGAACTTCTCCAAAATGGCATAAATATTATAGGATAATTGAGATCATCATCATTTTGGGAATTAGAGGAATAAGAGTCTTATGAAACATCAAAGTTTAAGGATTGTGGATACCTCTAAACAAGTACTTTAGGGTTATGAAGTTCATCCTAATAGCATGTGCTTAGTAGCCTTTGAAACTATATAGGAGCAAATTTTCACCCCTTGCACAAATTCCCCTTTTACACATCCTCACCTTAGAAAACCAAATCCAAAGGCGAAATTCCACATCAGTTGGTTAATTTCCTTCCACTTGGTGTTTGTCTGTTATTTGGCGGGGACACCCGCATGACATGTAGATTTTTGTGTGACACATTTATGTCCTTGACAGATTCCTGCGTCTAAAGCTAGTAGAGGCATTACACTTCCTATTGGGAATGGTTTGTAATGTCACTCTTCAACCAACCGACCCCGAAAACGGAAGATTATTTCTCTTCTCCTTCAAATTCATCTATCTTCACTTCATTTGGATCCTCTAAGCATTCAACTAATCTTTTTTCCATCACTTCTTGCATTCTCAAGCATTCTCAGCCTTCATTTTCACTCTCAATAGCACTTCAACACTCCATTGCAACAAAAAAACTCTATCAACTCCATCAAGCAAGTGTGAAGCAATCCATTGTAGTAGGGGCTTGAGGTTTTGCAACACCTCCCTTCATCACAGTCGAGGCTATGGTGATTTTTCAAGCTCTCTTTTTCCATCATTGTCTAGTGAGCTCTTAGTTGAGGTGGTAATGTTTCACTCCTCTCCTTTATACGATTTAGTTGAGTAGCTATATACTATTTTGTAGTGTCATTCATGTACTTCGTTTCTTTACTTTTTTATCATACATTTCTGTATCATTGCTATTTGGTTGTCCATGGAGGTGGAAACACCAAAACGGGGGTCTTACTGAGGCAGGCCCCTACACAGCCCCAACAAATTTCCCCTCTTTCTTGTGTGTAGGTGGATGTACATTTGGAGCTATTTAGAAAACAAGCACTTTTGTGAGATTATCTTCATCACCTTAGTTCTAGTCTATTTACTTTATTATTTTAGTATCTACTTTGCATACTTTCTCATTCTATTTTTACCATCTAGATTGTACTAGCTAGGCTATTAGTAGGTCTTTTTGGTAGTTTCTCTGCGCTCACTATTTTTGTCCATACAGACACCAGTGCATCTGAGAGACACCAATGCACTGCACTGGTGTCCCAAAATTGTACTACCATCCTTAGACAGAGAGTTGTCTGAGGCATCAAACTGACTCCAAAAAGTGAGCTCGCCTAGCCCAAACTATAGTTTCATTCTCTAGAGTGATCAAAAGACTTTATATTCCTCATCATTCTCATCCCTCACATCAAACACCCCTTTAGAGTGAGGTAAGTTAGGGTAGCCTTACCCTCTTGGCTCTCCAGGACCTAGGGCCTTGTTGTGGTTGTCCCCCTCTCTTACAGTTTTTGTGAACCTGACATAAATCATTTTACTTCCATTTGGTAATACTGAAATTTCCTTTAGTTGTATTCTAGAAGTGTTGTAGGTGTGAGTGTTGTGATGCCTGTTAGCTCTCAAAAACATAGGCGGAATGCCTCAAGAGGATGCAAATCTCTTGATACGCTTTAGGGTAACAGACAAGGTCAAATGAATTAAACCTTATACTCTTCAGGTGTTGCCAGACCTAGGCGGGTGTACCTATTTGAATGAAGCAGACTTGACTTATGATTATTCTTCTTGCATTGATTTGTCCACAATGGCAGATGAAAGTGATCAAATGAATTCAAACTGGATACAAATATCAATAGCAATCTTCTAAATCTAAATCCTAAAATGCTCAATTAACAGATGTAAAGGAAATGAATGAATTTAAATGATGAAATTGCAAAGACCAGTGCCTTATAGGGTATGCGGAGACAAATGAAACATAAATGGGAAACTTATTCTGGCAGAAACTCAAATTGTCGGCATATGATCTATTTATAACTTGTATAAACATGCATGATTATGACTACTGAGCTCTACTTTAATAATCTAGATGAATCTCCCTGATTACTGTGATCAACTAAGAGGATTTAATCTCTCCTTGAAAGAACCAATCAATTAATCACACAGATACAACAAATGTGTACTAATAAATTGAAAATAATTTTGTTATATCAATCTAAACAACTAGAAAGAATCAACTTGGAGACAACTTAGCAATACTTTGCAATAAACTCAACAGACAATTGACACCAGAAATAAACCACCACAACAACTGATTTTCATTGAAATCGCCATTTGAAAACATGCATCATAGTCTCTAATATGAGAACTTTATTCTACTGTATCCATTCCTAATCTACCTACTGTAATCTAATCTGATCTCATCTTTTCATTCACAATCGGGAATGAGCATTTATACACCAACATCTGAACAGACACATCGTTTCATATTCCAAGTTAGCCAGCCACAGTATTCGGGCAAATCCATGTCGGCCTGCAAGGACATTTAGAAATTCTCATGTTGGCCACAGTGTTTGAATTTTTGTTAATCATTCACTGAGACAACCCCGTAAGTATGTCAAGGGAAATTATATCACTGTTAGTCGCCTCGAGTTCCATGCATTTTGCTGTGACCTATCAAAGTCAGGGAGACCTCCTATAGATTTCATTATGTTTCACTGAAAGCCCTTTTATCTCTTGAGTGTCGCTGTAACCTTCAACTGTCGGGGAGACATTATATAGAATACCCATTGTTTTATCGAAAGCCCCAAGTTCACTTTAGATCTCCAAGAGAATTCAATTCTCATACCGACAAAGACCTTTTGCCTTTTTTATCGGTGAGTCCCAACGAAGTCACCAAGACCTCCCTCCGAATGTCGGTAACTCTTATCGATATGTATTTCCTGATTGGTGGTTGGCAAGACAAAATGAAATCGCGATGACTTTATATCGAATATAATATGTTTGGCTGAAGTGAATCTTCATATGTTGTTCAGCGAGACTCCCCCGATAACTCATTGATGAAGACCCTTTTTCGGCAAGACCTAACGAAGTCATTGAGACATCATTCTGCATATCAAAAACTCTTACCGATAAGCCCCTCAATTATCGGTTGGGGAGACATTGAGTTCGATGAAACATCATCCCGACAGTATAAATCCTGTCGATTTGAAATATCCTCTATCGTCGAAATAATGTGAAAGTATTGTCGATAACTACCAGTAAGTTAACTCCAATCATCATGACATCATAAACATCTTGCCGATAGGCAAAAAAAATGTTTACAATCAGAAAAATGGATCGGGGAGACCCTGATATTGTCACACTGATACAGACCATGATGTGAATTATGCAAGACCCGATGGAAATGATGAGACCTCATGGCAAGAAATGGGCATAATATGCACACGGTAGGACTAATCTGGAAATTTATGAGTGAAATCAACATGTAAAACCATCAGATTTTTATAGTTCTAACAGTAGCTTTTTTTGGGGATGAATGATAGTAAGATCATTGCAAGCATCCAGATCTTTGGATGAGTAGACTAGACACAAAATGATGAGCAGTGAGCAAAAATGGAAATTGACATGCAACATGATGGAATGAAAGGAAAGTGAAAGAAAAATGGAGATGAAAAAAACCCTAAACTACTATGCATGGAAAAGAATTTTAAAGAGGATAAGCAAGAGTTGTCCATGCACTGGCAACCCTTAATCCTCTGTGTTTCTACTTCATCAGTTCTGAGTTGTTACAATCTAAAACTCAAACCATACTTTCCCCTGTCAAATGCTTGGTTTTGTCTTGAGTTCATCAGATTCTTCTTGAAGACATTCATGCAATCTTTCTTGTCACTGTTATTGCAAGTTTTTAGAGAATCATTGTGCTCAGTTTGGTCCAAAATCCATACACCATCCTGCAGTTCAAATTCTTCATCATCATGGGACAGACCCCTGTTATTTTCAACATACAAAATGCATGCATATTCAATACAACATTTTATATTATCTCTCTCACTGTTATGAATTGTGAAACATTCTCCCAGCTGTACTAAAATTTCATCATCAAAGTGCTTCTCTTGAGAAACAAACAACTCTGTCATATCAACATTGTCTAGAACAAGCAAATTTGAAACCTTTTGCACCACTTTAATATCACCATTTGGAGACAACATTTGATTATGACTCACATCTTCAACATCAAACATACATGAACCAATCAAAGCTGGACCTCTATCATCCTTGGTATGCAAACAAATGTCATCTTTACATGAGTTAGAAATTTCAAAATCACATACCTTATCCTGAATGGACATAGACTTTTGATCAACACCAAAGATTTCACCATCATTCCAAGAAATGCATTGGGAGTCATAAAAATATTTACACAAAGATCTTTACACAAAGATCTTTCACTATCAAAAAAAATGTAAGCAGGATGCACAACTTCAAAATCACCTTCATGTGCATATCCCTAGTATTCAGGAATTAACAAATCTAAAATCTGTTCACAGCTAAGTGAACAAGTCTCCACTTTTTCATCACTACAGTTGCATTCTTCACTTTTGTTATCATCAAAAAGAAGTTCAAGATCATCAGAGAATGAGAAATTAGAAATATTATTACGCAGTCATTTATGCCATAATTACTTTGTTTATCTGAAATTATCTCCTCTCTATCATAAAATGGATTTGAAAATATCTGAAACTCCTTCATGGACACACCTTGGAAAAAAATCATCTGATCTTCATTTAACTCTTCATCATACAATGGGTTTGAAAAAGTTTGGAAATCACTTTCATATGTACAAACCTCTTTTTTATCAACTGTATCATCGTAGTTTTTAACTGCAGTTGGAAGTATTATCTACTTACTATCAAATAAATCAACATTTCCCATCGCTTCTTCACCCTAATCTTCATAAGAGGTAGAAGAATCCCCTAACCGTAGAATAGAATCCACAGGCTCCCTTTCACAATCTGAATACTCATTAGATCCCTCATAACATACACTGCTTTCCCTATCACAATTAGCTATACAAGAGAGATCTCTTGTATCCTCATCTTCCTTATGCAAGCTATCACAGGAATCATATTGACTTGCACATGTATCATCTTCTATTAGATTGATCTCTTGATGCTTGTCCGTGATATCACCAACATCTTCATACCTTTTCCCTTGGGATAATGCTTGAATGAAGTCAAAAGAGGAGCCTTCTACCTTAATCCTTTTCTTTAACTCTAATGTTTCTCCTTTGTTTTCCTTCTTCTGATCAGTCTCTTGCATTTCTTTGCACAGCTCTTTAACTTTCTCCTTTTGGACAAGCTTCTGTTCACTTTTATCATGCTTTCTATTTTTTGCTTTCTTCTCAGTCCCTTGTGTCGCATTCTGATCCTTCATAAAAATTCCTTTGAGGACATCCTCCTTCTCATTTACTATCCTATTTCTCAACCAGTACTTATGCTTTGCTTCTTCAACTGCAGCAATAGTTAGTCTCTCTATTTCATCTTCATTGAATCTCTTCATACTGCATTGAGTAGGCACCTCAACAGAATGTGGCTCTGTATAATCTTCTTCAGAATAAAAAAGAACCTACTGTTTAGCCATATGGACATTATATTTCTGATTTGAAACATCATACTCATACCCTTCATCTTCTAAGGATGAGTACCTTTCCACAACGTGGTGAAAGGTATTTGAAGTCAGATACACTATGTGATTTTCTCCATTGTTTCCTGTCAACATTCCCTCTTCTTGCATCCTTTGGGCTACAACACAATAGTTTGGGGAATGTGGCTTATCACAAACTTCACATAAATAATTGTTACTTACCATATAGGTTCCCTTCTTGGTCAATGTATCAGGAGTCTCTTTGCTTCCAGGCCTAGCTGTTATAGGTTCTCCTTCCTTCCAGTCTATATTATAAGGCATGTCATGCAACCTCAGCCTCTCATTTCTGTAAGTATTCTCCTTTCTGTATTGATAATTGCTGCTTTAATGAGAAACTTTAAGATTGTCTCTTTTACTAACTATCCAAGTAGCCTTCCTGTTGTTTTCAATTGTCAATGCTATCTTCTGAGCTTCAGCCAAATCTCTTGGGAATCTATTTCTCAATTCATACCCTATTTTAGGATCAAAAGCATTCAAATAAACACTCAGTGCTACAAAGTCCAGAAACTTTGATCCAGGAGGTATTTTATTCTGCAACTTATTGAATCTCTGATTAAAATCATAAATTGTGTCATTTTGATCCTTCTGAATGCATATTAATTCATGAAGAGTAGCATCTGGTGCACTTAGATTCCCATATTGCTTGAGGAATTGATCCTAAAATCCTTGGAGAGAATTAATAGAAGCTGCTAGTAGGCTTTTGAACCAATCCCTAGCATCTTCAATAAGTGATATCATGAATAGCCTCATGCGTAAATCTTCATATGGCACACCCAAATCTTGGATTAAAGCATTGAAACTTCTTAAATTCTCCTCAGCAGTAATTGCATTACTCCTTGTAAACTTTGGAACAAGACTTCTCCAACTGCCATCCATTGGATAAGGGGATAATTGAATCCTTGCCAAATCAAACTGTCTGATCATTGTTGTCTAATGATGAGGGGGGGCGCTAGGTGGGTATCGATACTAGTACATCAGAATATAGTGCTATGTATGATGATGTGGTACATACTGCTGACCATGAGGCAGCTGTGGTGATTATGTATTCTGTTGTGCATGATATGCATTGCCTCCATTGTGAAAATTTCCAATTGTACTATTAGGCATTTGAGGGGTCCAATGCCTGCCTGCATTTGTGTATTCATTCTTGTCCAATTACAGTCCTTTATTTTCCAATTATTCAATTCCTCTCATCAACTGCTACTTTTCAAAATACTTTTTTGTTCCATACACAAATTCCATTCTTCATCAAATTTTTTCAGAGTCGCCACCTACTTTTCCAAAAAGTAGGAAAATGATTCTTTTGAAATAACTATTTCTGATCTTCTCCCAGCGGAATCACCTTTCTGAAACTTCTCAAATTATAAATTTTTATTTAATGACTCTATATGATGGTCTTCAACCGAATTTTATGATGTTTGTCCCCAGCAGAGTCGCCAATTTGTTAGCTCTCAAAAACGTAGGCGGAATGCCTCAAGAGGCTGCCAATCTCTTGATACACTTTAGGGTAACAGACAAGGTCAAATGAATTAAACCTTCTACTCTTCAGGTGTTGCTAGACCTAGGTGGGTGTACCTATCTGAATGAAGCAGACTTGACTTATGATTATTCTTCTTGCAATGATTTGTCCACAATGGCAGATGAAAGTGATCAAATGAATTCAAACTTGATACAAATAGTAATAGCAATCTTCTAAATCTAAATCCTAAAATTCTTAATTAACAGATGTAAAGGAAATGAATGAATTTAAATGATGAAATTGTAGAGACCAGTGCCTTATTGGGTATGCAGAGTCAAATGAAATAGAAATGGGCAACTTATTTTCGCAGAAAATCAAATTGTCAGCATATGATCTGTTTATAACTTATATAAACATGTAGGATTATGACTACTGATCTCTACTTTAATAATCCAGATGAATCTCCCTGATTACTATGATCAACTAAGAGGATTTAATCTCTCCTTGAAAGAACCAATCAATTAATCACATAGATACAAAAAATGTGTACTGATAAACTGAAAATAAACTTGTTATATCAATCTAAACAACCAGAAAGAATCAACTTGGAGACAGCTTAGCAATACTTTGCAATAAACTCAACAGACAATTGACACCAGAAATAAACTGCCACAACAACTAATTTTCATTGAAATTGCCATTTGAAAACATGCATCATAGTCTCTGATATGAGAACTTTATTCTACTATATCCATTCCTAATCTACCTATTGTAATCTAATCTGATCTCATCTTTTCATTCACAATTGGGAATGAGCATTTATACACCAGCATCTGAACAGACACATTGTTTCATATTCCAAGTCAGCCAGCTGCAATATTTGGGAAAATCCATGTCAGCTTGCAACGACATTTAGAAATTCTCATGTCAGCCACAGTGTTTGAATTTTTGTTAATCATTCGCTAAGACAACCCCGTAAGTATGCCGAAGGCAATTATATCGCTGTTAGTCACCCCGAGTTCCATGGATTTTGTCGTGACCTATCAAAGTTGGGGAGACCTCCTGTAAATTTCATTATGTTTCACCGAAATCCCTTTTATCTCTTGAGTGTTGTTGTAACCTTTAGAAACTCAAATTGTCAACATATGATCTATTTATAACTTGTATAAGAATGCAGGATTATGACTACTGAGCTCTACTTTAATAATCCAGATGAATCTCCCTGATTACTGTGATCAACTAAGAGGACTTAATCTCTCCTTGAAAGAACCAATCAATTAATCACATAGATACAACAAATTTGTACTGATAAACTAAAAATAAACTTGTTATATCAATCTAAACAACCAGAAAGAATCAACTTGGAGACAACTTAGCAATACTTTGCAATAAACTCAATAGACAATTGACACTAGAAATAAACCACCACAACAACTGATTTTCATTGAAATTGCCATTTGAAAACATGCATCATAGTCTCTGATATGAGAACTTTATTCTACTGTATCCATTCCTAATCTACCTACTGTAATCTAATCTGATCTCATATTTTCATTCACAATCAGGAATGAGCATTTATACACCAACATCTGAAAAGACACATTGTTTCATATTCCAAGTCAGCCAGCCACAGTATTTGGGCAAATCCATGTCAGCTTGCAACGACATTTAGAAATTCTCATGTCAGCCACAATGTTTGAATTTCTGTTAATCATTCGCTGAGACAACCCCGTAAGTATGCTGAAGGCAATTATATCGCTGTCATTCACCCTGAGTTCCATGCGTTTCGCTATGACCTATCAAAGTCAGGGAGATCTCCTGTAGATTTCATTATGTTTCACCGAAAGCCCTTTTATCTCTTGAGTGTCGGTGGAACCTTCAACTGTCAGGGAGACATTATATAGAATACCCATTATTTTACCGAAAGCCCTGAGTTCACTTTAGATCGCCAAGAGAATTCAATTCTCATACCGACAGAGACCTTTTTCCTTTTTTATTGGTGAGACCCAACGAAGTCACCAAGACCTCCCTCTGAATGTCAGTAACTCTTACCGATATGTATTTCCTTATTGGTGGTCGGAAAGACAAAATGAAATCGCTATGACTTTATATCGAATGCAATATGTTTGGCCAAAGTGAATCTTCATATGATATTAGGCAAGACTCCCTTGATAACTAGTTGATGAAGACCCTTTGTTAGAAAGACCCAACGAAGTCATTGAGACATCATTCTACATATCAAAAACTCTTACTGATAATCCCCTCAATTGCCGATCGGGGAGACATTGAATTCGATGAAACATCATCCCGATGGTATAACTCCTACCGATTTGAAATATCCTTTGTCGCCGAAACAATGTGAATGTCTTGTCGATAACTTCCAGTAAGTAAACTCCAATCGCCATGACATCATAAACATCTTGCCGTTAGGCAACATAGATGTTTACAAGCAAAAAAATGGATCGAGGAGACCCTGATATTGTCACGTCGATACAGACCATGATGTGAATTATGCAAGACCCGACAGAAATGATGAGACCTCATGGGAAGAAATGGGCATAATATTGTTTCACATAGGGGTTGCTTAAAAGCTGACAATGATGTCACCAAGGCATGTAGAAGGGAAGAAGACAAGTGGTCCCGAGATCCTCCTTCTTCCTCTTCCGTTGTTTAGTCTGATGTGCCTTCTCACCCTATTGTGGCACCATCAATCTCTGTGGTTCCAACTTGGTGAAAGTCCAAGTGTCCTGCATTGGAGATTTCTATTCTACCCATGGAGCCTAGGCCCATTCAGTAGAGTAGGAAGAAATTTCCGTATGGGGAATATTCTATGTGTCAACCTCTAAGACCTCCTATCACTTCTTCTCCCGTGGCAGTAAATGGGAGGAGGCCCACTACCGAGGCATTATATTCAACTCTCCTCGCTACTTCTTAACTTGCTCCTCTTGCTCCCATTTAGGAGCTTGTCCCTCCATTGGAAACAACTGTGGAGGACACTCCCATGGCTGAGCAGGAGCTTTCTGTTCCTTTGCAACCTCTGGTCTCTAGCTTTAAAATTCATAGAAACTACCTTGCATATGAGCACAAGCACCAGTGAAAGGCTCTCATAGCTGAATAGGCCACCTTATAGAAGAAGGAAGAGGAGTCAACCACCCTTGTCTCAATGCCTCCTCTCTCCTCCCCTCTGCTTCTGTTCAATGAAGATCTGCACCGCTTCCATATTTTTTTGTGAGTATGAAAGCACCTGACCCTAGAAAGGTGCTAGTGTACATCATTGCTCCTTTAGTGGAGCTTCCTTTGTTGATGTCCCTTCCAAATTTCCCACCTTTCCCAAAACCCATAGATATGCCAAACACTTGGGTGGTATTTGTTGTGGTTTTCTCTTCCTCCTCTTCCTCTGCACCTCTTGACTCATCTGTGGGGAGTTCACATCCCCTGATGGAGCAGAAGGTGGCGAATGGTACTTCCAACAATGGAGGATGCAAGATGATCCCACCTTCTCCGAAAGGTGGTCCTGCACCGATTTGTTCTATTTTAGTAATGAAACCAATCTTGGCTTCCCCTAAGTTTGTCACTGCCCCCAAGTCTCTTGGTGAGCCTAGTGGTGAACCTCAGGCACAAATTTCTCCATCCATTGAGGTATGAAATGGCACTCCAATGAAGTGCATGTTTAACTCTCTAGATGAAGTTTTGACATTGTCAGTGATCTTTGCAAAATCGTTGACCATAGCTCAACAAGAGCCAAGTGGAGGAGACCTTGTGGGGTCTTCTTCCTTAGCCCTTGTTGTGGGAGGGTCGAAATCTCCTCCTCTTAACATTCCATCACCGCAGGCTCATCCTCCTCCCCCCTATTATGACTTGGAGTGGGAAGTGGATGAGCTCTTGGTCGATTAGTGTTAGGGGGAGGCCTCTTCTTTATCTTTAGATTAGATGTGTGTGTGTTGTGATGTGTTCCCCTTGTGATCATGTTATGTGTTCCTGGATGACCCTTGTCACCCTTTTTTGGTTCTTGGATACAGGAGTGGTTTTTTGTGCCGTAAACCTTCTTCTATTTGTATCATCATTCTTCCATGTTTATGATTGATTTTCAGTAAATTGGGGACGGTGCAAAGCATTGGAGGAATTTAGGCTTCCCTTCCATGTTGACCCAATTTTTTATTTTTACTTTTTTTTCTCGTGCATTCCTCACATGGTCTAATATAGTAGGGGGTTGATGACAATTCATTTTATATACTATTATTATACTTATATATATATATTTATGAGCAATTTTGACCTTGAAATATTAGATCACCCTTATGCCCTTTGTTTGTCATGTCTTTGTCTCCTTTAGCTTTTTTCTTATCTCTCTCTCTTCTTTACTTGAGTTGTACCTTTCATGTCTGTCAACGCCATTTCTATAACACTTCAATTTTCAGAAAATGTATTCGTTTCCCATGAATATTTTCTCAAGAATCTTTGCAAAAGAATCACATTCTCGACTTGAAACCCTAATGGAACATGTTTCCTTCATTATGGGTTCACAAAGAAAGAACTTGAGACCTTTTCTTCAAGGTGAGAGCAACTTTGACCTTCCCCTTGTAAGGGGGCATTTTCTTCCATTTGAATTCCTTGATGAAGTGAACATCTTTCAAAAGGATTCCTTGATGATCAATCAATTCAAGAAAGAAACATCTCTTCCACTCTTTCAAACAATGCATCCCTTGAGTGTATCCCTTTCTTCACGCCGTGTTCCCAAGGGACCCCTTTGAAAGGTTTCCGATCTATTGACGGTCTGCATGACTATTTGCTTACTTTCATGCATGGCCGCTTTCAAACATGTTCTATCTGTGGGTAAACATGTCACATTGTAGGTGCATTTGTGAAGTTGCTTTCTGACTCTGTGGAGTCTTCATTTCTTGGGTTTCCTTCATGTGAGATATCTTGGTGGATACCTCCCTACAAGTCTATGGGCCTATTAGGCGCTTCTTCCGGGCTTCCTCCATACAAGAGATTTTGTGGGTCACTCCCTTGCAGGTCTGCGGGTATGTAAGATACTTATTCTTGGTTTCCTTCATGTTAGAGATCTTGGAGGACACCTTCCTTACAGGTCTACAAGTCTATAGGGAACTTTTTCTGGGTTTCCTTCATGTCAGAGATCTTGGAGGACACCTTCCCTACAGGTTTGTGGGTCTATAGGAAACTTTCTTTGGGTTTCCTTCATGTGAGAGATCTTGGAGGACACCTTCCTTACAAGTTTGTGGGCCTGCAAGTTGCTTACATCTCAGAGCTTCCTTCATGTGAGAGATCTTGGTGGTCACCTCTTTGTAGGTCTGTAGGCCTGTAAGACACTTTCATTCTACAACTTCATAGTTTTGTGGGGCTATGGAGTCCTTTGCCAACCCTATTCTTTCGAGATCTCCAGATTGTGGTCTGCTTCCTTGATGGTTTAGGTATAAATTTCTAACCATATTCATTTTTCAATCTACTTTACCAAAGAACTCATCATTATTCATGCTCGCTAAAGTGGGCGAAAAACATATAGGAGTTAATTTGCACCCCTTACGTAAATTACCCTTTTACACATCCTCACCTTAGAAAACCAAATCCAAAGGTGAAATTCTACATCAGCTAGTTAATTTCCTTCCACTTGGTGTATGTATCTTATTTTGGTAGAAGAATATTTGTCGAGAATGCCCGTGTGGTGCGCAGATGTTCATGCGGCGCGCCTACCTCCCTGATAGATTCCTATGTCTGAAGCTAGTAGAGGCATTACACTTCTTATTGGGAACAATTTGTAATGTCCGTCTTCAACCAACCAACACCAAAAATGACATATTCTCTCCCTTATCCTTCAAATTCATCTATATTCACTTCATTCGGATCCTCTAAGCATTCAACTCATCTTTTTTCCATCACTTCTTACATTATCAAGCATTCTCAGTCTTCATTTTCACTCTCAATAGCACTTCAACACTACATTGCAGCAACAACACTCTATCAACTCCATCAAGCAAGTGTGAAGCAATCCATTGCAATAGGGGATTGAGGTTTTACAACACCTCCCTTCATCACAATCAAGGTTGTGGTGTTTTTTCAAGATCTCTTTCTCCATCATTGGCTAGTGAGCTCTTGGTGGAGGTGGTAACTTTTCACTCCTCTCCTTTACAATTTGGTTGAGTAGCTATATACTATTTTGTAGTTTCATTCGTGTACTTCCTTTCTTTACTTCTTTATCAAACATTTCTTTATCATTGCTATTTGGTTGTTTGTGGAGGTGGAAAAACCAAAATGGGGGTTTGACTTAGGTAAGCCCCGATACAACCCCAAAAAATTTCCCCTCTTTCTTTTGTGTAGGTTGACAGACATTTGGAGCTAGTTGGTGAACATGCACTTTTGTGAGATTATCTTCATCACCTTAGTTCTAGTCTATTTACTTTATCACTTCAGTATCTACTTTGCATACTTTCTCATTATGCTTTTACCATCTAGATTATAATAGTAAGCTACTAGTAGGTCTTTTTGGTAGTTTCTCTGTGCTCATTATTTTTTGGTCATACGGACACCAGCATGCCGCACTAACATCTCAGAACTGTAGTACCATCATCAGACAGAGAATTGTTTGAGGCACATAACTAACTCCAAAAATCTAGCTTGCCTAGCCCAAACTATAGTTTGGGTCTACAGAGTGATCAAAGGACTTTATAGTCCTCATCATTCTCATCCCTCACATCAAACACCCCTTTAGAGTGAGGTAAGTTAGTGCAGCCTTTCACTCTTGCCTCTCCGTGACCTGGGGCCTCGACATGGTTGGTCCCCTTCTCTTACAAAAACATATCAAAATTGAACTTCAAGGTGGAAACTAACTAGATACATAATAAAAGAACCTTAAAATTTTGACTCTAAAAGGTGTTTTTACATTGAGAAGAGTGAGAGCCAAACATTGGGAGAAACACTAATGGAATATCAAGGTAAGAAAACTTTGATTGGTTGTAAGAGAGGGGGACCAACCACATTCAAGGCCCTAGGTCACAGAGGGCCAAGAGCAGAAGGCCACCCTAACTTACCTTAGCTTAATAGGATGTTTGAGGAATGTGGTATGAGAATGATGAGGACTATAAAGTACTTCAATCACCCTACAAACTTGAAATGAAAGATGGGGATAAGCAAGCTAGTTTTCAGGTTCAACGCTACACCTCAGGAAGCTCTCTGCCTGAGGATAAAAGTATGGTCCTAGGATGATAGTGCAATGCACTGGCACCTCTCAAGTGCGTTTGTGTCCCTAAAACCAAACAACTATGGAGAAAAGGTCGAACCTAAGAAACAAAGCTAATGAACTAGCTAACTACTATTAAAGGGCCAAAATAATGTGATTAAGTAAAAAAAATACTCTCTAATGTGATAAAGTAAAAATGTGAGAGTTAAGGTGGATAGACGGATCTCACAAAGAAACTCGTCGCTAGCTAGCTCCTCGAAAGCACATCCATCTACACACAAGAGAGAGAGAGAGAGAGAAATTCTTGGTGGATGTATAGGGGCCTACCTCAGTCAGACCCCCATTTAGGTGTTTCCACCTCCACATACAACCAAGAAATCAAGATAAAGAAAAAAATGTAGTAAAGAACACTAAAGCACTACAAAATAGTAAGTGTGCTTACTCTACCAAGTAATAGAGGAGAGGAATGGGAAGCTTACCACCTCCACCAAAAGCACTCAAGGTTTATGGGTGAGAGATTGCGAGTACTTGAGCCTTTGCTGCAATGGTTCTATCCCAAACTTGCTCTACTAAAGTGGTGGATTGAAGTTGTTGCTGAAATGAGGTGCTAGAATGCTTGAGAGTGAGTGCAAGAGTGTCAAGTTGAATGCTTGAAGGCTTGGAAGAAGTTTGCTTGAATGCTTAGAGGATGAAATGCTTGTTGAAGGAGTGAATTTGAAGGAGAGAGTGAAGAAAGGGACCATATTTGGGTCGGTCAGCCGAAGAGGGCATTACAACTTGACCACCACTGAGAAGTGTAACGCCTTTGCAATTTTAGCCACAATAATCTGCCAGGGACATAAGCATGCCGTGTAGACATCTATGTGCCACAAGAACATCCCTGATAGAAATTCCCCCACTGATACTCAAAACAGGCACCAAGTGGGATGCAGGCAATGGTCTTAGGTATAATTAAGCCTCCAAACTTGGTTTTCTAAGGTGGAAAAGGGAAAAAGTGAAATTTGTATAAGGGGTGCAAATTCACTCTTATACATTTTTCCCCCACTTAAGCGACCATGAATACTAATGAGTGCTTTGGAAAATCAGATCAAGGAAGGATTAAGGTTAGAAATATATACCTAAACTATCAAGGAAGTAGACCATGATCTAGTGAACTTGAAGGTATAGGGAAAGTGAAGGATTTCATTGCTTCTCGGAACTATGAAGTGAAAGAAAGAAAGCATCTTGCAGACCTGTGGCCCTGCAAGGAGGCAACCTCCAAGATCTATCGCATGAAGGAATCCTCATGAAGTAAGTACTTTACAAGCTTGTAGACCCACAAGGAAGGTTCCCCCTAAGAACTCTCACATGGAAGATACTCGGGAAGCATCCCCCAAGATCTCTCTCATGGAGGAAGTTAGGAAAGCACCCTATGGACCCACAGACCTATAGGGAAGGTAACCCCCAAGATCTCTCAGATGGAGGAAACCTAAGAAATAACCCCACAGGCCTACAAACCTACAAGGGAGCCACCCCCAAGATCTCTCGCATGGAGGAAGCTCAAAGGAAGTGCCCTATAGGCTCTCAGTCCTGTAGGGAGGTATCCCCAAAGATCTCTCACATGGAGGAAACCTAGGAAGGTGGACTCTACAGATTCAGGAAGTGGCCATGTAGGCAAGTAAGCAAACAGTTGCGCAAACCATCAATCAATTTGGAAAACCTTTGAAGGGGTCCCTTGGGGACCTGACATGAAGAGGAGGTCCACTCAAGGGATGCATAGTTTGAAATTAGATGTTCTCTTTCTCAAATCGATCCATGATTAAGGGATCCTTTTGAAAAATGTTCACTTCATCAAGGAATTTGAAAAGAAGAATATGCCCCCACATGAGGGGAAGGTCAAAGATGTTCTTGCTTTGGAGGAAGGTTTTCAAGTCCTTTCTTTATGAATCCATGATGAAGGAAACATGTTCTGTTAGGGTTCCAAGTTGAGAATGTGATTCTGAAGAAAGATTTGTGAAGATTTTTGAGAAAAGATTCGTTGGCAACAAATTCATTTTCTAAAAATTGAAATTTTAAAGGAAGGAATTGCCACACATGAGAGGGAAAACTCAAGAAAAGAAGAGAGAAAGATAAAGAAAAAGAAAAAGAGAAAAACACATACAAAGGGCACAAGGGTAGCCTAATATTTTGGGGTCAGAACTGCTCATATATATATATATAGTAATAGTATATAAATGAAATGTCATCAACCCCCTACTATATCAAACCATGTGAAGAATGCATGAGAAGACAAAGTAAAAATAAAAAATTGGGTCAAGATGGAAGGGAAGGCTAGATGCCCCCAATGCTTTGCATCGTCCCCAATTTATCAAAATTCAAGCACAAACATGGAAAAATGATGATACAAATAGAAGAAGGTTTACGAAACAAAAAACACACTTGTATCCAAGCACTAATAGGGGTGACAAGGGTCATCTAGGCACATATAGAATGATCACAGGGGGAGACATCAAAAAACACACACATGCAAGATCAAGAAGAGGCCTCCTCCTAACACTGATCGATGAATAGATCATCTTCTTCCCACTCTAGATCATCATAGGGGGAAGGAGGATGAGCTTGCAATGGTGGGATTTTAAGAGGAGGAGCATCCAGCCCTCCCAGAACAAGGGCCAAGGAAGAAGGCCCCACAAGGTCTTCTTCACCGAGATCTTGTGGAGCTAGGGTCAACGATTTCACAAAGATCATTGATAAGGCCAAAACATTTATCCTATAGGAGCACCATGTTTAACTTTAGTAGACGAGGCAGGTTGTGCCTAAGATTCACCGTTAGGCTTGCTGAATGACTCAGGAGCGGTGATTAATCCAGGGGAGGCTAGGTCTAGTTCTATCATTAGGATAGAACAGGCTAGCATGGGACCATCTTGTGAAGAAGGTGGGCTCCTCTTATGTCCTTCATTACTAGAAGGACCACACTCCACCTTTTTCTTCATTGGAGGAGATGAAATCCCCATAGACAATCCAAGAGGTGTGGAGGAAGAGGAGGAAAGAACCACATTGGATACAACTGAGGTATTAGTCATATCCATGGGATTTGAGAAATGCTAGGTATTCAGAATAGACATCAGTAAAGGTGGCTCTAGTGAAGGAGCGATGAACACCTGTACCCCCTTGGGTTTAAGTGCATTCGTACTCACAACAAAAGCTGGAAGCGACACATAACTAGACTAAAGGGAAGTAGGGGGAAGGAGAGAGGGAGACACTAAAGGAGGCTCTAAATCAGGGGCGATCATATCTTCCTCCTTCCTTTGTGAGGCAATTTTTCAGCTAGGAGATCCTTTCATCGGTGCTTGCGCTCATGCACAAGGTGGTTTCTATGACTCTGTGAGTTGGAGATAGAAGGATACAAAGGAATGAAAAGCTCCTTCTCAACCATGGGAATGTCCACTATAGTTGTCTCTGGTAGAGGAATGGATTCCTGAATGGGAGTAGGAGGAGAAGGTTGAGGAGTAGCAGGGGGAGTCAGCTCAAGAGCCTTGGCAGTGGACCTCTTCCCATTCACTGCTTTGGGAGTAGGAGCAATAGGAGGCCACAAATTGAATTCCATTTGAGAACCCTTCTTTCTGTTATATAAGTAGTACCATGATCTAGGGTATTTGTTAGGGAGATCTGAGATCTTGAGCTTGGGCCTACACCAAGGAGGTATCATTGGGCTTAGTGGATAGTTGTCGGGCTGACTCATCTAGTACTTTTCCTAAGAAAGGGGAGAGGACGAGGTAGTTGATGGAAAATCAATATTCTCTTTGCATTTACGGGAAGGAGAGGGAGCCAACGTGGAATTCTCCTCTCTCTTCTAAGAAGGGGGAGCCATCAGTACAACCTTCTCTTTCTCCTCACGAGAGGAGGAGGTGACTGACTACTATGTCACAAGAAGGGTTAGTTTCAGCTATCCCTTGCCCCCAGCCTTATACTTTACATAATTTTTGAAGAGTAGGTTTGTTCTTGGAGGAAGTGAATTGACTGGGGTGGGTCAACAGTGATCCAACGGATATCCACCACAGGACACCAAAGGTTGATATTCAGTGTCATGCAATACATGCATGGCACCTTCATAAAATTTTTTTAAGCATTTATGAACAACAGAGGTGATACCATTCATGGAAGCTAGCCAAGGTATTCCTATCTTCATCTTGAATAGATCTAACTCTATGATAACATAAAAACAGTGTCAACAACCCTAGGTCCAACCAGGAAGGACAAGGTTATCGATCCATAAGGTTTGAGACACATACCATCATGAGTACATATGGTAGAATTTTTTTCCTCATATTCTTCCCTCTGTAATGAATTTAATACCAATGTTTCCTCCATGATTACATTCACACGGCTATCAGGGTCTACCAAGACCCCTGTCACAATGTTACCATTGAGGCAAGTGGGAATGTGGAGGGGAGAGGAATTATTGGTCAAGGGAAAATCTTGTGATGTAAATGTTATGTCTGATGAACTGGGTGCATGTAGAGTAGTAGAAGTTACTGTGACCATGTTAACATAGGCCTCATATTGAGTAAAAAAATCAGTGGTATCAATAATCATGTTAGCAGAATGTGACAAAAATGGGTTCATGCATATCTACAATTCACTATTAGCTTTCACCATTGATTTGTTAGTATTTTGTTTACTCCCATCGAGATGAATGGTACTATCCTTTATGTTGTCTTGTATCTCATGAAGAATCTGCATACATCATTTGGTATCATGTCCATTAACCCAATGGTACTGAAAATAAGTGCTCCCATCATACCAATTAGGGTAAGGCTCCTTAACAGGCTTACGATTCAGCAAGGCTACAATCTTATCCTTCAATGACTTCTGCAAGATGGAAGAATAAGATTTTGATAACTTCATGAACTTCCAATTACATCTGAGGTTGTTTTCATCAGCAGTAGCTACTACACTTGTAACGGTCTTACCTTTCCCAGAGATTGATACGATGCACTTTCCCTCAAAAGGAGAGTGTGAGGAGGATCCCCTGAACTGAACAACCATATGTTGGTACTCTTGTAAGGCTACACACAAATGTGAAAAAGAAGGGTACTTCATAAGGGAAAAATTCTCTTGCCAAGGCCTTTGTAAGTTCCCTATGAATACCTTTTGTACATCAAAATTGGGCAGCTAATATGAGATTTGTGAAAGAAGAGCTTGATAGCGTGTTATAAAATTGGTGATTTTTTTGTTATCTCCTTGTTTACATAAAATGAGATCTGAGAAGGCCATCTTCAGTCTGATGTTAGTTTGAAACTATCTAAGGAATTGATTTACAAGTTGGTGAAATGAGAAAATAGAATTGTCAGACAAGGAATAGTACAATTCCAAGGCTATGTCCTTGAGTGATCGGGGGAACAACTTCACCATCAGTGCATCATGGTGGAATAAATCGGTGCATAAGGAATTAAAGGAAAAAACATGTGTCTGTGGGTCCCCTTTTGCACCATATTTCTTGGGATCTCCATTCTTTGCAAGAAGGGAGTGTTCAAAATTGCAATCAACAATGGGCTATGCCAAAGAAAGGGCTAAAAGATAGGCTGGGTGGAGGCTTGGGAGATACTCACCAACTGGTTCTACATCTTACCCATATTCTGAAGAAGAGTATTTAGAATAGGGTCATTAGAAGATAGAGGGCCAGAGGAACCTCCTCCAGAACTGCCACCAGATCCACCCCTAGGACCACCGATATGACCACCACCAAAGCCACTTCCACTAGTTGGGCCTCCATCGGAGTCACCTCCACTTCCGAAGCCACCACTATGACCTCCGTTGGAACCACCCTCGCCAACACCACCTCTGCTACTAAATCCACTACCACTACCAAAGCCTCTACCACTCATCTTTCCAAAGCCTCCACCACTAGAGGTGATAGGAGGGGTGAAGCTATAGCCAAGGGGATCTTGTTTACTTTGATAGCTTTAGGTTTCTCAGAGAAAAAAGGGATGCTGATAGATGGGACCACGTTGGCCATGTAGATAGATGTGGGAGGCATTGATACTCCTAAATATCCTTCATAATCCTCAAAAGTGGCTCCTTGCATAATGCTAGGAGCATTCAAGGAAGCACATGCTTCTATCAGACTAGTCAGACTAGCTAGGAGTATCAATGCATCATCAAGCCTCCAACCCTCAAAAGTGAAATCTCCTCAAAAGTCAATTTCTTGAAATGGAAAATTTCCCGAAATGGATTTTTTTTTCAAAAAGTGAAATTTTCCTGATGGATTATAAATTGATAAATTTTAATATTTTAAATAAGGGAAATTTATCATTTCTAGAGGTTTAAATTATGATATTTTATGACATGGGTTCTTTTTAGATGCTTGGAGGGATAAAGGATCAAATCATTAAAGGACCTGAATATGAAGTCGTGTCAGGTGTTGAAGGGAGCTATAGTTAAAGGAGGAGTAAATAAATTAAATGGTCAAGATGGACATCCATATGGATTCATGCAAGGCCTTATTCACTATCAGGGGGACTCAAAATTGAAATTAAAAGATGAACCTAAATATTTAATGTTGATCTACATAAGAATTCATGCCAAGATTTACTAGCTAGAAAAGTATTTTTGAAAGGAAAATAGGGGGATTATTTATTTCTCCAAAAGGGTTTTTCATAAATATTGAGATGGTTGCTTCTCCTTGGAACAAATTTGTAGCAAAATTATCCAATTGGATGCAAATGAGGCATGTATTGCCCAAATCTAATGTACCTCAACTATTAAATGTTGATGTAATTTGGCCCCTTGAATTGGATTTAATATTGTCCATTGATTTTTTATGTAACATATATAAAATGCCTATGTGGTGCAGGAGCACCTAGGCTAACCTCCATTTTGGTAATTGTCATTTTTGGCTTGTATCTGACCTTAGCCAAGTCAGGGTAATAGTGTGTTTGTTTTGGAACTTAGAAGGTCATTGTTATGGCTAGGTGAATTAGTCATTAGGACTAAGGTCACCATAGTTAGTCTTTGTTAATTACTTTTTCTTTACTTAGCCTTAGTAGTTTAGAGAGGAAATTGAGTCTTAAATGTGTTCTAAACACATTAATGTTGTTAGGGGGATGCCATGAGGCAGTTAAGGGAGTTGGATGCTCGAAATCAAGGAGGTAGAGGTCCTAAGAGTTTGGGAGAGGGCATAATGGGAAGTTGTAAAAAGTTGTTACAAAGTTGCCATGACAACATTTTCCATGTTGCATGCAACTTGGTTATCTTGGATCCCCTAAAAGATAGTAGTGTGGGATCGACCAACATCCCTAAAACCATGGCAAATGGAATCTATGAAAGGTGTGGCTCGAATGCAAGATGTTAGAGTTGTTGTAATGAAGTTTTTGGTTTTGAGAATAGAAGAAAAGTCTGCAATTTCTATGTTTTCCCAAATATTTTGAGTGACAGTGATATTAATTGAATTGTCATTTGGGAAGTTTGGGCGAGAGAGACAAAAAGGTCACTGTCAAGGGCTACAAGGGATTAGGCCTCTTCAAAACCAAAACTTGGAATCGGTAAGAGTAAAGATTGAAGACCATCCAAGATGGAACCAAATGGATGTGTTTGGCATGTTTTCAGTGTCTCTAACACCCCTACAAGCAGTTCAAGGTTTTGAGTGATGTTAGCACTTAGAGTCTTCTAGGTGTTGGGAAGAGTTTTCCAATTCAAAGTGGTGTCATTCTTTCAAGGTGAAGCACAAGGTGAGAAAATCTTGGAGAGGAGTTGGGATAGGGCTTAGTTAATGACCTAAGCCTTATCATAACCTAGAAGCTATCAGGTTCCTGGATGAAGATAGGGAAAAGTCTTCCTAGCTAGTTGTGCAAGCAAACCAAGGAACACTTACACCACTATGCCTAATCATTTTGTGAAAAGGAAGGAGTAGAATAGTAGGAGAGTTAGTTTTAGGAGAGGAGAGAACTGGAAATTGTTAAGAAAATGCTAGAGAAATTAACATTGTTAGATCATTGACTTGGTGAATTTTTGTGTTAAGTTTGAAAGTGTTATGGTTTCTTGCTTCTTATTCTTAAATGTTAGTTTTAGTTCATTTGTAATAATGGTGAAATGTTAAAGATGTTTGATGAATCTGGTGTTCATACCATTTGGGATTTGCTGATTGTAAATCATAATGTATGGTTAGTCTAAGCCAAGAATTGCAATAGTTCAACTATGAGTGTTTATTCATGTCATGCCAGTAATTGGGTGTATGAATGACTATCCATGGTATGAAAATGTTTTACTTTCCTTTGAATATTGCATCATTTATATGGCATTGTACATTTGATCTTGGCTAAGCAAGAATAGGTTCTGATGGGGATTTGTTAGCATGTAGCATTAGCCATTAATACAATTGATCTTAGGTGTTAAATTAGGATCTCTCTCTTAACCCTATATCTTTTGATCTTTCTTTGGTTTGGTTTAGAATTGAACTAGCATCACCACATTTCCACATTTGATGATAAGATCATTTTTTAGATTTAAATCTTGAATGTTCAATTAGGGTCTACATACATTTTCAAACTTCATGAAAACCTTGTTGATTCTTGTAAGCTTCCAACCTTGTTGAACCATAAATGTCTCTTGTGATACTAGCAAATCACATCAACTATTGAGTTGTTTTTGCATCATCAAGACTTGACATCCAGAACCTTGGGTTTATTTTTTTAAAATTTTCTGCAAGAAGTCACATTTCAAGAGAGATAGAGCAGTTGTGTTTTATTTGTGTTGTGTAGTGCAAAAAAACTCATCAACAAAATTAGCACTAGGATGGTTAAGCATAAGAAAGAAAGATAGAATTTGAATGAACCTTCATGTACAAATTTGAGATATGATAGATCTCTTCATATGTAGAAAAAATCCAAAAAAATAATAAAATTTGAAAATATAAAAAAATCTAAGTCAATATGGAAAGACAACAATTTCATGTTTCCTGTTGTGAAGACAACCCTCAAGTTGATATTTTTTAGTTCAAGAAGTATCTAAATAGGAAATTGTATCCTAAGAGTTTGCATCACCTTACATTATCAAAAAAATGTAGAATTCATAATACCTCTAGGTACAATGAGTTGAACTGATTGACCTTCCTAATAGAAATGGCTTTACAAGGGAAAATCTTATTTTGGGAAGTGCATGAACCACTAACATCCGCAAAATTAGAAATTTTTTTTTCTAATGTTGCAATTGAAGCCTTCAAAGAGTTGGTTAAAGATCAGATGAGTAGTGAGAGTGGGTTATGTTTGGAAGATGTAGTACTGTCTAGTTGGTGTAGGATGCATAATGCGCCTCATTCAAAATCTACTTGTCATTTGTGTGCAGATATAATCAATCAAATCAAATTTTGTTTGGGTCTGATGAAATAGTTAAACACTAGCAATGAGGAATCATCTACAAAAAAACTTGCATACATTGAATCAGAAGAACATCTAGAAGCTGATTTGGAACATACAAAGGTTGAATAAGAAAGATGTGTAGTAGTGAATGTTGAAAAGGCCATAGAGGATGTTGGTTGCAAGGAAGAAGCTAAAACTCCTAGGATAGAAAGAGTTGATAATAAAATGGAACTTGAGGTAAGAGGTGGGGTCACTGAGGAAGGTAATAAAACATCTAAAATAGAACATTCAACTAAATTGGATAAGCTACAAGAAGAGGGGGTTATTGGTCACAATCCTCTTGTTAGCAATGAGGATGCAGTGTTGGTGGGATGTGATGAATTTTCTACAAAACTCTTAAAAGATCAATCAAGCTTACTTTATAGAATATGGTTGGAGGAATTGCTATTACCAAGATGGTGGAGGGTACATGATGCAACACATTCAAATTTCACATGTTTGCAGTGCTAAAAAATAATTAGACAAATCAAAACAAGTAGAATTGTTAGAGAAATTCAACATAGAATTCCCTACTATCATTGTAGAAAATACATAGATGTGGAAAGACATGGATCTAGTGATTGCTTAGTTGAGTATAATTAACCAATGAACTTTGGAATAGTAGTAATAGAGAAGGAGAAATAAAATTCAAAGGATGATATATTAGATGCATCACCTTGTAATGATACTGAAGATTTCATGGTTGAGCCATCAATTTGTAGTCAAGAGCTTTCCCCTTCTCAAAATGACTTGCATAATGCATATTTAGGAGGCTGTCACAAACTAGAAATCAAAGAGTTTAGTCCCCTTGACATAGAGGAAGAATTTTTTGAGTCCTTTGCATTTGGTGTTAAGCTATAGAATTATGATGATAGATGAAAAATGGATAATTATGTACTTAGGGGTAATAAAAATACATTACACAAACCTCTTGATGATGAGGTAGTTGAAGTCTTATATGAGGAGAAGGATACATTTCAAAATATAACAACATTGAACACAAAGACATATGCTCAATGGATGGGTATTTTGATGCACAACAACATGATGATACTAGTGATCTGGCTAATGAATCTTATCCAATGTTCACACATGAACCATAAGAAGAGGAAGTCTAGAGGGAGGGAGTCTTGGAGGCTATCATCACAAGAAATGTATCACACCAATCCCCCAAGATATAAAAAAAATTAAAGAGGATGTTGTGATATCTTTTGAGGACAATGATTAAGTGGATGCGTAGAATGTGGATATTCAGCCAGTTGAAGTTACTAATTATGGAGATATTGCTGAAGAAATATATGTAGATTCATCATCCTAGTCTTATGCAACTGCAAACCCTTGTAAAAATTCCATGAATTTAAAATTTTTAACCCTCTACATGGTTTGTTTCCTAATGTTTGTGATTATGACTTGTATATTTACGATGCAAAGGGAATGCTACACCATGATTTATGACCCACTGAAGCTAAGAGTACAAGATCTAATACCATACATGCTTTGAGTACTCAAGTATCACGACCTATGTAGTAGGAGATCCAGGTTGTGGGTTTCCTTGTTCCTGTCACTATTCAAACTTATCATTTTGATTATGGGGATGTTGGAAATAGAACTTTCTTATGGATTAACCAAAAATTTGATGAACTACCTCAATTATTAATGTTTCCTAATTACATCATTGAGCTTGAGAGTGACAATATGAAAGTATATTTTTTTGAGTACAAGGATGAGTTTGTGTGCCTTAGGACTACAACTATTGCTTTATTACTTGTCTATCCATTGAGAAATCATATAGGGGTGGGTGTTGGTTTTCCCAATCTAAATATGCTTCATTTAGGGTATCTTTGTATATAGCTTGGTTTGAATAAATGTAGTTTTCTTTCACTTTCACTTTCCTTCTTTGGGTAGTCTAGTCTGGCTTTTGCTTGTGTTTTCCAATCTGGTATGGGGTCTTCTCATTTTCTTATGGGGATATTTTTCAAGCACAGGAACAATTCAATTATCTAGGAATGTTCTAGGAATTTTCTTGAAAAACACTAATCATGTATTTGGAAAGGATGGTGGAAGTCTCATATTAGTGTCAAATGATCTAGATGCCTAATTTAAAGAGGATAAGTTACTAGTATGATTTGATTTTGAAGTATCATAAATATTACATCTTTCACCCATACTTTAAGAATCTTAAGGTCAATGCAGGTTTTTGTGTGAAGTCATGTTAAGTGAAAAATATTAAATTTTGCTTTAGCACCACTATGATTCTTAGCCTTGAGTGTAAACTTTATTGTTTGCAAGTTGAAATGAAAAGAAAAGAAAAGAAGAGAGAAAATGGTGAAAATCACAAAAAAATCAACTTTTAGGAGGATTTGAATAACTCTATCGGGGCTATGGATGCCCAATTGGCAGTAGAGCAATATTGGAGAGAATCACAATGACAACCTCATTGAGGCTATAGATGTCTAAATGGTAGCAAGGAAATGTCCAAGTTTCATTTGAAATAGAATCATTCACATAACTTAACATAATGGAGTGTAGGTTCCTATATTTTCTTAAAGAAATGAATACATTTACACACACTTATACTTTTTAGCATATGGAAGGTTAGATCAACCAGTGATTTTGATTATTTGATCAAGTGTTTTATTTGGCCTAATGTGGAGCTCAGAACTAAAGATTTTGTGTTCGTGATTCCTGTTTGTCATTGAAATGCTCTTGAGAATTTCCCTAGCAGAGTCATTTGTTATGCATTTTGAACACAAGCCCCACAGAAAGCGAGGACCCCCCTTTTGTTGCTTTTCCCTCTCTTGTTTATTTTGTTTCAGGTTCTAGTCATAGTTGATTAAATGGTTTACATGGGTTTTCCCTTTAGTTAGAGGTTATGCTTTGCATTTGGGTTCTAGAGTAATTTTCCTTGTTTGTGTGATGGCTTGTGTGTGGATTTGACTTATTATAATTTAGTCTTGGGCCTTTCACGATGGTTTTCCCATGCACCAAGTTGATTTTGATAAAAAACCTAAGTTTTGGCTTTTACAAAAAATCTTTGTAGGATGTTGTTGCAAAATTCTATTTGTTGAATTCTATTCAACCAATGTTGATCTCTTCAGCTTCCACATTGCTTCGGCTTGCATCCCTTTGACTTCCCAAGTCACATTTTCCGCAACTCTAGAAATGAGTAAAATCATCAAGTACTAAACCTAGATGCTCTTCATATCTAATGCAGTCACAGTAGGAGGGTTCTACAAGGAATAGTCTAAACTATGCAACAACAAGTCAACACAATGGAAATAACATAACCAATTGATATGCAAACATGAATTATCATTTAATTAATAAACTTACATGCAACATATGCCTCATGGGTGAATATCCAAGGCTCACAGGCTTGCCTCAAGGGCTTTCAACAATACAATTGGCCAATAGGCCTTATTACATGCCCTCAAAGGGTTTTGGTGTGAATATAAAATGAATTCTTACCCTAAAAACCATTGATCTATAATGAATTAAAATTCTTATAAATATGCTACTCAAGCTCCAATATAGGTCTGCATTAGGTACAAGGTTTAATAACCCGATGAATGATCAAAATGAATGTCAGCCTTAGAATGAAAAGAAATAACTCCACACGAAAATATATTACTTGTGAATCCCCAAGATAGGTCCCAATTGACCTAAGATGCGTGTATGATGTCCAATTAGGCTCCACATGATTTGAAATAGGTCCACACTAATAAATCTAGACTAGGTCAACCTTTAAATGCTCTGATTGGTTAACATATTGAAATTTTGAGAGCAATAACTTTTGGTAGAAAAATGCAAATGATGTGAAATCTAGATATGTGATAGATGTCGACGTGTAGGTGCTATACCCTGCTCTATTAGCTAAGAAACAATGATGTGGTGAAATATAGAATGAACTAGTGAAACTGCTACTAAATGCAATGCAAAAAATGAATTATTTTTTTCATTGATATAGGACTTCTTTACAACCATGCATGCTCCAGTATTAGGCACTCAGGGTTGGAATGAAAGTGAGTCCCTCACTTTCAATGGATAAGAGGAAAACCAAGATGGTCCACCTCAACCTAGGAAATCCATGATGAATCCTCCATTGGTCTACATTTCCACTTCACAAGATATTCTTTGTATTGCTTGTTCCTAGTGCTCTTTTCATTTTTGGTATCCAAAATATGCTCAATCCTCTAATTCTTGATGTGGTAACTACTCCTTCAAATATAATTCATCACTACTACCACTTGATTTTCCTTCATGAAACACATATATGTCTTCACTATCGAAAATAGGCGATATACCAAATGTATCTGGTAACTCTACTTCATATGCATTTCCAAAATCAAACTTCCTAAGGATTTTACATGGTCAAACTTCCTCATCTTCAACTTATTGTATGTACCAATTTGGAATCTCTCCTTCCTCAAATATACCATTACTTCATCTCCAACAATAAATTCCTTATGTCTTTGGTGTTCATCAAACTTCTTATACTTAACATTCATTTCTTCTAAGTGCTTCTAGACCTGATTATGCAATGTATCCATGAAATATGAAAACTCTTCTGGCTCTACACTCCTTTTATCCTCCATAGTGATGTCCCTTAATTCTACAACTCCTTTAGGATTTACTTCAGTAACAATCTGAAATGGTGTCTTCCCTATACTTTGGTTCACTAAATTATTGAATGCAAATTCTACCTATGGTAAATCTATATCCCAACTTCCTATTTTATCACTAACCAAAAATCTCAACAAGTTACCCAAACTTCTATTCACTACCTCTATTTTTCCATCTATTTGTGGGTGATATGTTGAACTTAACTTCAAATCTATCTTTATCTTCTTCCACAATGTCCTCCAAAAGTACCTAATGAATTTGGTGTCTTTGTCTGAAATAATACTCCTAGGTAATCCATGCAACCTCACAATCTCCTTGAAGAATAAGTCAACAATATGTACAACATTATTAGTCTTCTTACAAGGAATAAAATGTTCAATTTTAGAAAATCAGTCCACTACTACCATAATAGAATCATAACCTCTTTGTGTTCTCAATAGTACCAATATGAAATCCATGCTTAAATATTCCCAAGGTCTCTCTGGTACTATCAACGGGTTTATACAATCTAGTATTCTGACTATGTCCTTTTGCAACTTGAAAAATTATACAAATTTGAACATACTTCCTTACATCCTTGGTAATCTATGACCATAAATAATTTTCACTTACCAAAGCTATTTCCTTATCCACTCCAAAATTTCCTTCTAATCCCCCGCTATGCTTTTCCTTGATCAAATTCTCTCTGATTGAACTCTTCGTTATACACAACTAATTTACTTTGAATAAAATACCTTATTGAAAAAATAGTCCAACCATTGGATTCAGTCTATCACTACTGGTTCTTTACAGGCTCTCATTGCTTCCCCAAAATCTGTATCATCTTCATACATATTTTTCAACTCCTCAAATCCCAATACTTGTACTCTCATCTTTGCCAACAAATTCCTCCTCCTACTCAATGCATTTGCAACTTTGTTTTACTTGCCACTCCTATGCTTTAATACAATTGTATAACCCTGTAAGAACTAACCCACCTCATATTTCTCTTATTCAACTTTCCTTGGCTATTCAAATACTACAAATCTTGATAATCATATACAACAAAAATTCCTTAGGCAACAAGTAATGTTTCCACTTCTTTAAGGCTTGAATTATGGCATAGAATTCCTAATCATAAATTGAGTATCTTCTTTTCACATCATTCAACTTCTCACTAAAATAAGCTACAAGTCTCCCTTCTTGACTCAATATTTCTCCAATTGCATTTCCACTTGCATCACAATGAACATGAAACCGTTTTCAATCTATGGTAATGCTAATACTGGCTTTTCTATCAACCTTTTCTTCAACAATTCAAAACTATTTTTTTCTCTGTATGTTCACTTGAAATCCTTCTTGTCTCCTCTCATTGTCTCTATGACGGGGTTACAAACACTATTGAAACTCCTAATAAACCTCTGGTAGAAACTAGCTAATCCATGAAATGATCTGACTTCTCTAATGTTTACCGATGTAGGCCAATCTAAAATTGCTTTCACTTTCTTTAGATCCATCTTCAACCCTTTAGTAGAAATAAAAAATTCCAAGTATACCAAATTTGTCCTCATGAAGCTACACTTCTTGAAATTAATCAATGTAGTGTTGAAAAATTTTGTTAGTAACATTTTCACACTTGTTTGGGCCCTCCTTGTAGAATTGAGCTTAATGATTCCTTGACTTAGTTGTGTAATGTGTTTAACACACTCACATTAGGTATTGGGCCATTGTGAACTAATGAATTTAAATGGTACCTTGCTAAAGTGTTGTGAAGTGTTGTAACACACTTTCACACTTTTCTAAGGTTTTATTAATTATCTAAACCTAATAAATCTCTTTTTAAACTTAATCATTCCTTATTTGAAGTGTTGTAAAGTGTTGTAACACACTTTCACACTCCTCTAGTGTTGTCATTAAGAATTAGGATTTCTTATGCTTTAATTGGCCTTATTTTGCATCCAAAAGCCTCATTTAATGTATCTTTTTGAGGACAATCCTGACACAAATCAATATCCAATCATACTTCAGGTGTTTTCAAGTTATATGTGATGGAACTCCTAAAATAATTTCATGTTCCATCTCCAAAATTCTTGCTTAGCCCTAACAACTCTGGGTTTTGTCTCCTATCACTATATAAGGGTTTTAGTTTACTTAGGTCTTATTTGAAAAACCCTTTGATTTCCCTCGCCAAGGTTGTATTTCTCTGTTGACCCCTTGTATTGGTTCTTAGTCATTTAAGTTACAACTTATGCCATCAAAATCCATTAAGTGACCATCCCTCTGGTCATTTTTTACTGGTTAATGTATGTTTAGCCATTATTTTAATTTTTCCTAAGTCGGGCTAAATATTACCCACCGAAAAGCCTTAAGTCTTTTATGGCATGGGTATAGTCTTGTCAACCTAGTCAGGTCCCTTTTAAAGGTTAATAGTTTTTGACATGTGTAGATATAATGACCCTTGACTACTATTCAATTGATGCGGACAATCTGGAGTGTTCCTTGTATGCTCGTTCTATTTTTTTCTCATTATTTTATTCATACAATATCATGGGAAAGGGCCATGCATCTTGAAATATTGGCGGGCCTGACATCTTTGATAAGGCATGTAGATTGTTGTTGAAGAAAATCAACAGTGGGAGATAAAAGTGAGGTGGTTGGATCTAGACCATTCCTCATGTGTCCATTTGTTCTTCTTGCTTATTAAAATAATTACATAGGCTGGTAGGTGGTTACCACATGTCACCTCTGAAAATGGGCTCAATGGTTTCAAATGGTTAGTATTGTTGAGTTTTCAATGGAATCAACGTTTGATAGTGGGTGACTTGGATTAATCTTGACCACTCCTTGCTATCTCGTGTGGGTCACACCTTTCCTTCCAGATTCCCAATGGGGGAGCAGACATCCACCATTATGGAGTAAACCAAAGGATGTAGAAGTATTGGCGCATGAGAAAATATTTAATTAAATAAATCCACACATGGCATGGAAACTAAAGTGTGCATTACTCATGCAGGTGCACTGCATGTGCTTAAATATCTTAATATCTAAGTCGTGGATGTTGTATAAAGGATAAAGCTATGGGTAACTAAGGAGTTTGTATAAAGAGCCTGATAAATCTAATGTTAGCCATTCCCCATCTCCCCATTGATGAAAGTGGCATACGAGTTATGACTCACAGGGAAGAGAGGAAAAGGAAATGTGGATCAGGGCTATAGTGACAAAGAGATCGTGGAGCTTGTGTACTACTAACAAGTGGTTCCAATGTGGCCTCCTGTCATTTGGTAAGTATAACAGCTATGTATAGTTGGATCTTTCATAATAAACTGGTCAAATCAAGATCTTTGATCAATTAACACTTCAAAAGGATCAATGGATAGTATTCAAAACTTAGTTGAGGGAAAGTGAGCCATTCTGGTTCATGCGAGTGAGCCTTAATAATTGAAAGGAAATTGATCTACCAAAGTAAGGAGCTGCATAATTATTAATATTTGTCTTAAAGGCACATTTCAGCATTGAAAAATATACTCGACACACTCAAGGATTCCATACTAGGGTCTCTCAACATTTTATGACATTGGAACTAGGGTTGTCAACCTATGAAGAGAATTAGTAAGTGAATTATTGCCCTCTTTCAAGCATTATTGATAAGTTTTGGTTTTTTGTGCTTGAGTTTGTTAGGGTTTTCTTTGTTCATCATTTTTAAGGTTTGACGTTCATAAAGAAGAATTTATTAATTCTACATTTTCATAATTTTTGTTAAACCCTCACAAAAGCCATAGGTCTTGTTCAAAGAAACCAGAAACCCTGAATTATAGAGCCTCTTGTGTTATGGTTCCTAAAATAAAAGTTTCTTCGTCTAAAGGGGAAGATTTTGCTCCTAAAATACCTTTAAATAAAGACCTCATGGATCAGTTACCACCCTCAACTAGTGACAAACCTAAAGGACAATTGATTCTCATAGGTCCACAAGTAGTAGAGGGTCTGTTTGATAAGAGATGTTCTATCAGAGATGCAAAATTACCTTATACTAGATGGGAACTATTTTAAAGCTTTTTCAGGAATAGAAATCTAGGTATCCCAATAGGAAACCCTCAGAACTGTGACTTGGGAAAGTTGATTGTGCCAAATTTTTATATGGATGTGGAATTGCTTAATGCAATAGTTGCTAATTATGACCCAGTCACAAGGACTATAAGAACATATGATGGGAAAGAAATGGTTAGAATCACAAAGGAAGAATTTGGTTTTGTTTTCAACCTCACTAGATGGAGTGATGGAATGCATAAGATAAATGAAGACACTCTTAAACAAGAGTATGATAAAACAAGTATTTCATTAAGAGTTCATGTCCTACCGAGATTCTTAGTAGAGGTCGTAGGTAAAAATATTGTAATAGGACCACAAGATAAAGAGCCTTTCCTAGTTAACTATTTTGTTCCCTACTTCAAAAGGACTTTCTATTCCATTTTCCAAATAATTGATTATTATCATGTCTTTGGAATGCCAATGGGATGGATGTATATGCATGCCCATATCCAACACTCCTAGTATTGTGTAGTATATGATTATGTGGGGTATCTTTCAAAAAGAATACACAGACTAACAAGGTTAAAGAAGGGTGAATTAGGAGTGATATTTAGTTGGTATTCACTATTAATGCATATGTTTCTATACAAGGGTGCAATTTACTTTGGACACAATATTTTGTTGGAAACAAAGCCGAGTGACTTGGATCTTCCCGCGAAATGCTAGACCATAGTCTTGGACAAAGATGATAGGGCATATGATTATGTGATATTCTAGAATTTGTTTGCTTATGAATTGAAGAAGGTCTTGATTGTGAATTTACCCAAAATTCCCATAGCTCTACATGATTTCTTAAGACCCAAGAAGAGAAATCCTGAGCTAGGAGTTGATCATAATTGGTGATATGTTATTTCATACCCTAATTATACTATCTTAAGAGTATATGGTTCCATGGTAGCACCTCACTTGCTGCCAAATTTTGTGTCAGAAAGAATTGGTTTCCTTGAGGTTATGTGGCAACTAAGAAGTGTATAAAATGAACAATTATTGAATCAAGGAAAAGGAACTTTCTTTCCTTTGTACACTTGTTTTTATAAATTTCTAATGACCAAAGGAGGTTGGAATAACACCCTTGATATTCTCAAAACCTACCACATGCAAAGGTCAGTTGAGAGGGTCAAATATGACCCTCAAGATTTTATGGCTTGGTTGAAAGCAAGAAACAAGACCTACAATTTTTTCCACATTTTCCAATATCCTGAAGATGTAATACTAAATGTATTAGACACTTTGGAGTAGGAAAAAAGGCTAGCAAGATGGATTGCATTCAATAAAATGAAAAGAAAAATAAAGAAAGAAGAACCTAATTTCAAAATTCTCCCAAAGGAACCAAGAATATAATTTTGTGTAAGGAGAAAGGGTAAAGCAAAGAAAATTGATGAAGCCCCTGCTCCCTCTCAACAAGAGGAATACAAGCCTCCTTCTCCTATGCCAAAAGTAACATCGCCATCTCCACCAAGCCTCATAGAGCCTAAAATTGTGAACATTGATTCCTCACCACCTAGTGAATTACCATCAAGGGAGCAACCATTAAAAAGAGAAAAGGTTAAAGCCACTGGTCTAGTGAACTATGATGAGGAAGGCTCAAATGATGATATTTGGGTGTCAAAGTAGGAAATGAAAGGAGTACCCATTGCACCTATGGTAAGGGAAAGACATCAATTGGGAAGAAGATTGATTAAAATTGATCTCACTAGACTAAATGGAAGAGATGATATGTGGGTCCAAGCATGTGTAAAGTTCTTTGATGATGACTCATTTATAAAGACTCGAGATTTTATGGACTTTGCATATAGAGCTAAAAGAGATGAATATGTAAAAGGTCTGCCTATAGAAATAAACCTTCACCCAAAATTTCTAGAGGCTATCATCCAAAAAAATATGTTAAATGAAATGAGAACTAGATTCCAAAAAATGACTGCAAAGGAGGGTCAAGAATTGGTAAGGACTAGTGGTATTTTGTTGCTACCAGAATGGGATCTTGTTTCTTCCATAGCTTTTGACACAATAAAGAAATGTGACAGGCCTCTCTATGATACAAAAGAAGTTGTAGTTGCATTACAAGGGTCTTCTTATAGTGAAGATTGGGAATCCTTAGCTATATGGTCTTTAGCCCCAAACACAAGAAAGCCTAATATTGTTGAGCCTACACCTAATGATAGTGGAGGCCTAATAATAGAAAGAGTGTTAAAAGCATCAGCCTTAGAAGCTGTAAATATGTTAGTTCATATTACACAATTCACAAAGGCCACTGTAGAGTCTATGATTGCATAAAAGGATAAGCTCATGATAGAATGCAATAACTTGTTAGTTAAGTATGGAGACCTTGAGTGGGATAATATTCAGTTCCAGACAAAGGTAGCATTATTGGAGGATATGTTGCAAATATTACAACCTAGAAAGCCTAAGCAAAAGGATGTTGACTCCCCCACTACTTCACAAGAATTTGTACCCCTAGAATTTACTACTAAAGTAAGTTCTTCATGGGCCATTGTGCCATATAACATTGGAAGTGTTCCCATTTCAATAGTAGAACCTGATACATTAGAAGGGCCACCTGTGATAAAGGGGATATCAATAGGGATGAGTTGCTCAGGAAGCTTAATGAGTATAAAGAGAAATCTTATAATCATGATGAGGATACTTTCAAGAGTAATATGAAGATTTTCACAACAAGGCTAGAACACCTGAACAAAAGTGTGACTAACAAGTTGAATAGTATTCACTACAGTTATTCATCCATGGTGGATGTTATCAGGAATTTTGACATTTAAAAAGAAAAAGCCATTACTCATGGAGATTTAGATGCATTAGAAGCAAGATTTGATATTAATGGGAATTGGAGTTAAGTAGGATCCCAATCAACTTGAAAAGTTTTAACCTATTGTAGTTCCTGTATGGAAGATTCAAGAATATAGGGGAAATATTGAACCATTGGTGAATAAAATAAAGGAGCTAGTAAAATGCTTCCATGAATCACATCATGGACTTCTTCCATCCATTTTAATGGATGATAGTAGCATTAAGACTCTACAGGAGTGGAAAAATGAAAAAAATTAGGTTATTTTAGATTAGGCTATGTGAATTTGTCAGAAATTTGATATGGAGACATTGAAGATAAATATGGATATGTTAGTTCATGCTAATACTCTCCTACTATAATTTAATAAGGAATCTAACCAGATTGTCACTAAATATGCACCTTATAGATAAAGTGTTGATGAAGTCGTGAATTTTGATTGGCCCACTTGGTGTAGGAGCACATTATGTTTGTGTGTCTCCCACAATCAATTTGTAAAATTTGTATTGTCTCCAAGAAAAATCATCATGAAGAGGTCAAACTTAATGTATTTCAAGTCTTAAATAGGTCACTAGGTGGTAATATTGAAAAGTTTCCTTTTATGACAAAAGTTGTCAATTAATGGAAAAAATGTCAGATTGCACAAAAGTAGGAAGTTGAAGTCTTTTTGGGAAATTTGAAGAGATAGATCAATGAAGGAAGTTAGAAGGTCAGTTATGGATTGGGAAAAATATATTAAATCATTGTGAGGGTGATCAAGTAAAGAAACAAGAGCTACAAATTTTTTCTACATTTTTCAATATCTTGAAGATGTAATAAGAAATGTATTAGATACTTTGGAGCAGGAAAAAATGGTAGCAAGATGGATTACATTCAATAAAATGCAAAGAAAAATAAAGCATGAATAACTTGATTTCAAAATTCTCCTAGAGGCTGAAGATATAATACAAAAGGTGGAGCATGTAGCAAGGAATTTTGATTCAATAGTGGGCCACCTTGAAAATAAAGGGGTAATAGGTAAAGATAAAGGGAAATATCCAATTGTAGAAGGACCAAGTGGAGGATAAATCCCTACTATAGGAGAAGAATCTACATCACAAGCCCCTGAGGAACCAAGGATAAAATTCTTTGTAAGGAGAAAGGGTAAAGCAAAGAAAATTAATGAAGTCTCTGCTCCCTCTCAGCAAGAGGAATACATGCCTCAATCTCCTAAGCCACAAGTACCATCACCATCTCCACCAAGGTCGGTAGAGCCTGAAATTGTGAAAATTGATACACCACCACCTAGTGAATTACCATGAAGGGAGCCACCATTAAAAAGACAAAAGGTTGAAGCAATTGGTCTAGTGAACTATGATGAGGAAGGATAAGATGATGATATTTGGGTATCAAAGTAGGAAATGCAAGTAGGAGTATCCATTGCACTTATAGAAAGGGAAATACATCAATTAGGAACAAGATTGAGTAAAGTTGATCTCACTGGACTTAATGGAAGAGATGATATGCAAGTCAAAGCATGTGCAAAGTTCTTAGATGATGACTCATTTACTCAAGCTTTTATTGAATTTTCATATAAGGCTAAAAGAGATGAATATGTAAATGGTCTAGCTATAGAAAGAAGCCTTCACCCAAAATTTCTAGAGGCTATCATCCAGAAAAAAAAGTGTTAAATGAAATGAGAAGTAGATTCAAAAAATGACTGCAAAGGAGGGTCGAGAATTGGTAAGGACTAGTGGCATTTTGTTGCCACAAGAATGGGATCTTGCTTCTGCCATATCTTTTGACACAATAAAGAAATGTGATAGGCCTCTCTATGATATAGAAGAATAAGTTGCACTTGCATTATAGGGATTTGCTTATAGTGAAGATTGGGAAGCCTTGGCTATATGGTCTTTACCCCCAAGCACAAGAAATCCCAATATTGTTGAGCCTACACCTACCTACAGTGGAGGCCTACTAATAAAAAGAGTGTTAGAAATATCGGCCTTAGAAGCTACAAATATGTTAGTTCATGTTGCATAACTCACAAGGGCCACTATAGAGTTTATGATTGTAAAAAAGGATAAGCTCAAGATAGAATGCAATAATTTGTTAGTTAAGTATGGAGACCTTGAGCCGGATAATATGTAGTTGAAGAAAAAGGTAGCATTATTGGAGGATATGTTGCAAATATTGCAACTTGGAAAGCCAACACAAAATGATGTTGACTCCCCCACTACTTCACAAGAAGTTGTACCCCCTAGACTTTACTGCTGAAGTAAGTTCTTCATGGGCCATTGTGCCATATAACATGGGAAGTGTGCCGATTTCATTAGTAGAACTTAATACATTAGAAGGGCTATAGGCTGAAGAGGATATCAATAGGGATGGGTTGCTTAGCTAGCTTAATAAGTATACAGAGAAATGTGATAATCATGATGAGGATACTTTCAAGAGTAATTGGAAGATTAGCACAATAGTGTTAAAACACCTAAATGGAAGAGTGAATAACAAGTTGAATAGTATTCAATATAGTTATTCATCCATGGTGGATGCTATCAGGAAGTTTGAAAAATTGATAGAGAAAGAGCCATTCCACTCATGGAGATTTGGATCCTAAGGAAGTAGGATTTTATATTGATGGGAATTAGAGTTAAGTGGGATCCCAATCCACCTAAAAAGTTTAAACCTATTGTAGTTATTGTAGGGAATATTGAAGGATACATGGGAAATATTGAACCATTGGAGAATAAAATAAAGGAGCTGGTAAAATCCTTCCATGAATCACACCATGGCCTTCTTTAATCCATTTTAAGGGATGATAGTAGCATTAAGAATCTACAGGAGTGGAAAAATGAAACAAATCAGGTTATTTAAGATCAGGCTATGTCAATTTGTTAGAAATTTGATATGGAGACATTGAAGATAAATATGGATATGTTATTTCATGTTGAGACTGTCCTACTAGAATTTGATAAGGAAGCTAACCAGATTGTCACTAAGTATGCACCTTATAGATAGAGTGTTAATGAAGTCATGAATTTTGATTGGCCCACTGAAGATGAATTCCTAGCATGGAAAGGGAGGTACTTGGAAGGAGTGGGGGGTCTAACATAAAATGTGGCAAATTAGTAATTTGAAATTTTGAAATATACAGTCATGATAAATAACGGATAGATAGAAATGCATTGCATAGCCTGGATTTAGTACATATTAGGCTTTTGATAAAGTATGGAAAATACAGTGCATTTTCTCCAAGTTGAATTGATGAAAAGTCTACAGAAATAGAAGTATCTCTTTACTCTTCTTTTTCCATTTCTTTCACGATTTTCTTCTTTCACTTTGCGTGTGTGGGCACAAATTTTGAGGTAACTGTTTGGTTGTACCCATTTTGAAAATTGGACTAGATCTCCAACAATGATTGAGGACTGCTTTCATTTTCCCACGTCTCCCACCTCTTGGGAATGCATTGTAACTGAATGGAAGAATATTTGTTATAGTGGTCCAATAGGGCTTTGACATGTGTACTTTTTGGCCCGAGGCTTGTTTTTCTCATTTGTTTCTATAAGAAGGAATTCAGGGCTAGAAAGCAGGGATTCATTGTTTTGTAATTAACATTGTGAATTGTAAGGAAAATACTAAGTATGTTTTAGAGTTTTTATCTTAAGTTTAGAGTTCAATATTATGTATGTAACTTTGATAACAATATATCAAATACAATACAGAGTAATACCAATTTCATGGCTATTTTCTCTCCTTTACTCATTTCATGATTTATGAATGAAAGTAATTCATGATTCCTTTTGTTTGTCTCTATTGTTTCTCAATGGATGTTTGATTCCATTCCTGCTTATTGATTCAATGAATTAATGTAAATTCTTGGATGAAATCATTAACTCATAAAAACAAGGTGATAGGATATTTGTAAGTAGTGATTATCATGAATGTAATAGGGGAGTGTTGTAATGTAGTATTTCTTGTGATTGCACGTTGCCATTGTTGAGTTGTTGTCTGGTTATATAGATTGATATTGACTCTGTTACTTGGGATAAAGGCACTGGTTTGTGAAAAGTACTTATGGTTCAATTTCTGTGTTGATTCATCAGCTAATCTATTTTAATTTACAAATTCTCAAATGGATACCACTGTATTTGTTTTGTGTTGAAGTTATGCCTTCTCATGCTCCAATTATAGGACATTGATAAATAAGGTACCAACTTATTTGATCTACTATATTGTTGAGTAATTTTATGAGAAGTATATATTATTGACAATGTATTTAATTATAATTGTATGAACTCCTGAGTATACATTTTGGGATCACCCTCCTAGGTTTCACAGAGCCTAAAGTGTAGGAGTAGAAGTTTTGTAGCTTCCTCTCATTCATTGGACAATCCCTTTGGAGTACTGATTATTGGAATTGGAAAAGTCTATATATATTTCTAAAGATTAGTTTGGTTCTTAAAAAATAACCAACACATTGGTGACTCCACTGGGGAAAGCTAAAACCAAATTCTCTAGTTCAAATCCAATACAGTTAGATTTAAGTGCTTGTTATGATATTATTTACCATCTAAAGAATAATTGGTTGAAATTTGGTTATATTAGTCACATTGTACCTAGTCTTATGCATCAAGTCTTGTTTCATTCTATCATCTTACGTCGGGTTATGTTTAAAATCTTTTCTGAAGTTACAAGTACAAAGTCAAAGTGCAATCACTTTCTATTTCCCAACATTCTGGGTGGCGAATTTGAATTCTCTAATACTAGTGTAAAGAAAATTTCTCAAAAAGAACATAAGAAAAAGGATTTTGACACATCTAACATCATGAAGAATCCCAAAAGTTATGCAAAGAAGCATCCTAAGTAGAAGGAAAAATCTAAACCTGCTAAAGAGAAGCAACCCACTTGGGTAAAGAAGAGCTTTGAATTAAGTAAGTCTATTGACTCTCCTGCTGATGCATATCCTACATTTAATGTTGAAGTAATAGTACCAGTATCCATGAAAAGGAACATGAAGTTGAAGGGTCTAACATAGACCAAGGAATTTTTCTTGTTGAACAAGTGTTTGATAATGAGCTTAATATCTCAAGAGAGGAGGATAGGCGGGAGTTTTGGGGTAAGAATAAGAAGTTTTCAGAGCCTTCCACCCATGGAGTTGGCTTCATTTTTAATGGAAATAATTTTAAGCCAAGAGGTGAATCTCATGATGTATAAGTGCATCTTTCTCTTGAGGAAGATCCTATTGACCGACCCTATAATACTCTTGCCTTGAGTGAGCCTGGTGATGTTCTAGAAAATGAGGAAGATATAGATAAAGAAATGAAAGCTATAGAAGAGGAAGAATTAAGGCTTCAAGAAGAAGAAGAGAATAGAATCAGGGCATTAAAATAAAGGGAAAATAGGATTAGAGCTAAGAAACATGAGAGAGATGCTAGAAAACAAAATTGGAGAAAATGAGAGAAGATGTTGCTAGGCATAATACCTTTGAGGAAAACCTTTTTAAATTTTCTTCTAAAATGACTAATGAAATTCCTAAGGTGATAGTCCTGATGGGAACCTCTGATACTTATACCTACCCCACATTTTTCTCAACCACTAGAGTCTCAGATCCTCCTACTATTGCTAAGAAGACATCATTTGTAGATCATGGGAAGAAACCCATTGATCAACCTAAGAAAACTACCTTCAATACCAATACTAATACTAATACCTCATCTATTGAAACCACTACACACAAGGCCAAAGTTAATCCAATTCCATCTACTGCACCTCCAAATCCTAGGATATTGAGATTACAATTGTAGAATGGAAAGCTGCAAGAAGATTTGAAGAAAGCTAAATTAGAAGCTTCTAATGCAGAGATGGCTAGGAAGATTGCTTTTCTTAAAATTTCCACACCCACTCCAGAGTCTTCAAGCTCTATACATACTAATAGTGAGTCATATAAGAAGAATTATGATGAGCACACTCCTAGTGGATGTGTTGGTGGCTGAGGAAAAAACAAGAATAATAATTGTTATTTTGAGGATGATGAAGGAAGCAAGAATGGAGGTGGTGATGGTGAAAGTGGAAAAGGTAAGGATAGTAGCCAATCTAACAACAAAATAGATGATGAGAAAATATATGTTTATAGGGATCAACATACTAGAAGGCCACCCCAAGTAGATAGATATCAACAATTGTGTTTCATCAGAATACCTAGCTACCCTAACCCATTCCCTAAAGATTTCAGACCTACTCTAGTTAGATTCTCTGGTAATAATTCCTTGAGTGGTGAAGACCACCTCAAAGCTTTTGCTAATGTTATGGATGACTTCAAGGTAGAGGGAGAGAATGGTATAAGAGTTTACCTACCGAGAGCATTGGTTCTTAGGAGGAATTCAAAAGGATATTTAGAGAGCAATATGGAAATAAGACTGATTTAAGTTTTCTATTGAATCAATTTAATAATATTGCTAAAGGTTCTAATGAATCTATTTCTGAGTTCACTACAAGGTTCCAAAAGGCTAGGAAGAGATTGCCTCCTCATTTACAATTGAATGACCATGTGTGCTTGATAAATTAGTGTAATAATTTTGATACAAAAAATGAGTTACCAACTACTAGATAAGAATCCTCAGTCATTGAGGGAAGCCTTTAAGATGGCAGAGCATATTGAGAATATTAGCAGAGCAACTGGTAAAGTTGTAGAAGAGATAATGCAAAACTCCTCAGAAATTCAAAGGAGGACAAGAGTTCAAGAGCTAAGGGGAACACTTTTGAGGATAAGATTTATAATTTCATGAAGACTATAAGTGACAAAATTGTAAAGCAAGAAAAGGCTCAACCAAAAAATTATTGAAGGAATGAAAGACCTCCTAGGTTGCAAGACTACCCATATATTAAAAATTGGTATAATGGGAAGCATGTTCCTAATAATCTAAGAAATATGCAAAATGAGGTCCCTCCAGACCCTTTGCAAAAGAATTCAAGAAATTATGCTGAAGACACCACTTGGTGCATGGTTTTTCAAATGACACATTCTCCTCAACAATGTGTAGTAGCATAGATGGTTGAGGTGGAAGAGGATATTCCTGAAGACTATGATCAGAAAAATGAGGAGGATGTTGATGTACTTATGGTTATGGGTGATTTTGATGTTACAAATAGTGAGTGCTCTTCTGATATGGACTCTTATGAGGTGGATATAGATAATCAAATGAAAATTTAGAGTACATATCATCAGCAAGTTCTTTCTGATGAGGATGTTGGTGGTGATCTTGAGGTTTACAATTTGGAAGCAATTAAAAATGGCGTGTCACTAAGAAGACCCTTAGATGAGGAAATTGAGAAATATATTGCAGTCTTGGCCACCCAAGCCAGAAGTTCCTATCAATTGAGGAACATAATAGTCGGTGGTGAACAAGGTAGTCCTGCTGATCTTTTCATCAAAGAGTGATATGCCAAGAATAAAGAGCACAAGCCTGATGGAAAAATAGAAGTTGTTAAAGCTAAAGAAGGAAGGGGAGATACAATTTGGGCTAAGAGAGTAGAGAAGCCCAAAGCTACTAAAAAATTCAAATCTCTTGTTACCAAGATAGACATAGAAGCAAAACCTGAAGTTTCAAGGAAAGATACCAAGCAGAGTATTGAACTACCCAAAAATCAACAAAAGGAGAGAAACAATGAACAAGATATGCTCCCAATTGAATTACCCAAGTATAATCTTGTTGATATATTTCAATTACTTAGCCAAGTAAAATTTTATGCGACTTTCCTTGAAATGATGATAATTGAGGAACATAAGCATAAGGTAGTAGCCCTTATTAATGGTGCTACTATAGCCTGTAATGATTTAGTGGTGTCAACTCCACCCAAATTGAGTGAAAAATATAAGACAAGGAAGTTGAGGGATTTATCACTGAGATTCCCCATATCTTCTTAGGGAATTCAGTAACTACTTTCCCTTATAAGATATATCTATTTTTTCACTTTAATTGTTGGGGAAAATTTTATAAAAAATTGTATTATTGACTCTGGAGCATCAAATAACATCATGCTAGCTTAGATTATGGAAGCCTTAGGACTGAAATTTGATAGCACTCATGGTAAGTGCTATGCTACATATTCAAGAGAATCACCTATTATTGGTGTGATAAATAAACTTCCATACAGATTAGCAACCTACCCAGACAAAGAGTTTAAGATGAGTGTGGTGGTAGTGGATATCCCACCTAATTATGGAATGTTGTTATCTTAGAAATGGAGTGCATCTATGGGAGGAAGTGTGCAATGTGACATGTCTTATGCCACATTTCCCATTAATGGTAAGGATGTTCAAGTAATGAGAGTATCAAGAGTCCCACATATGTTGGAACATGTTCCTGAGGATGATATAATTCTTTTTGTAGAAATTGACATCAATAATTTAAAAATGGAAGAAGTACCAAAAGAAATTGATAGGTTCCTTGCACGAATAGAAAATGAAGTTGTAAGATTTTGTGACAAGGATGGACTTTGGAAAATGTATTTTTATGGTGCAAGTTCCAAAGAAGGGTCTAGTGTAGGGATATTATTAGTATCACCTAGTAGAAATACTTATAAATTCTCTGTCACATTGTCCTTTGTCTGTACGAATAACGTGGCAGAGTCTGAAGCTTTATTATTGGGGTTGAGACTGGCTGAGAAGCACAAAATAAGAAAGTTAATGGTGATTGGTGATTCTAAACTTGTGATATCCCAAGTAAGAGCCAAATATGCCTGCAATAATAATAGACTAAAGCAATACATAAATGTTGTCTAGGATTCCATTGAGTAGTTTGATGCTTTTGGAATTGAATGGATGGAAAGAGGACATAATAGAGTAGCTGAGTTACTTGCTAACATTGCATTAAGACCTGATCATATAACTTTCATAGGAATCTCTAAGGTTGAGATACAGACAAGGCCTTCCATTCCTGACAATGTGTACAATTGGCAGATCTTTAATGATGATGAGGATATTTTCATATTTTTGAGCTATGCTAATGAATATGAAGGCCAATAGATTGAATTTGGTGGATTTGTTGAAAATATTGATGGAAAGGATGCGATATTTGGAAAATAAATTATCTAGTTGAAAACAAATAAAATCCCCAAAGGCCTTGTAGCACTTGAAAGGGTTTTTGACAGTCAAGACAAAAGCAAGACCAAGACAACTACTACTCACCTAGAAGACCTGGAGGAAGTAAATTTGGGCACTAAAAATGCCACTAAGAAATTTTATGTAGGAAATATGATGAAGCCAAAGGTGAAGGAAATGTTAATTTCCTTGCTTAGAAAATATAGAAATGTCTTTGCTTGGCCATATGATGACCTGAAAGCTTACAAAGAGGAATTGTTTCAGCATGAAATTCCTCTAAAGGAAAATGGTAAACCTTTCAAGCAAAATCAGAGACCCATCAATCCTACTATAGCTCCCAAGATGTAGGAGGAGTTGGTGAAGTTGAGAGATGTTGGTATTATAAAACCCATTAGACATTCTTCATGGGTATCCAATCTGGTACCAATAAGAAAAAAAATGGTGAAATAAGATTGTGTGTTGATTTTAGGAACTTGAATATATCATCATTAAAGAAAAACTACCCATTGCTAAAAATGGAAGCCATGTTGCAGAAGGTGACTGAATGTGAAGGATTATAAGTAGTACAAGACTGCATTCACTACTCCATGGGGTACCTACATCTATGTCAGAATGCCTTTCGGCTTAACAAATGCAGGTGTAACCTTTTAGAGAGCTATGGACATAGCTTTTTCTAACTTTGTTGATTTATTTATGGTTGTATACCAAGATGACTTGAACACTTACTCTAAAAAAGAAGATCACTATATGCATTTAGAAAAGGTATTTTTTAGGTCACTAGAGTATGGGATATCTTTGAATCCAAAGAAATGTACTTTTGAGGTAACTAAGGGAAAGTTTCTAGGGAACATTGTGTCTAAAGACGAAGTAAGAATAGACCTTGAAAGAGTAGTAGCCATAGATAAAATCCCTCAGCCAAAAAATGTCAAGGGAATTTAGTCATTTTTTGGACAAATAAATTTTCTAAGAAGGTTTGTAACTAACTTTGCAGAAATCACAAGACCTATTTCTAAGATGCTGAAGAAGGGAGAAAAGGTGGTTTGGAGTGAGGAGCCTAGCTAGGAATTCAAAAAAATTAAACAAGCTATTAAGGAGGCTCCAATATTGAAATCTCATGATTTCTCCAAGATAATGCACATTTTTTCTTTTGCTTTTTTTCATACAATTGTTGTTTTGTTACGAAAAAACCAAGAGGGATTTGAATAACCAATTTCATTCTTTAGCAAATATTTACAAGTTGTAGAGCTGAAATATGATATGACTAAGAAGTAAGCATATGTTCTAGTTAAAGCTGTAAAAAACTTCAGGACTTACCTGCAAGGAGCTACTATCAGAGCTTTTGTGTCAAGTGTTGTTGTGAAGGATATCTTCACTCAACAGGAGACTACATGCAGCGGGTCTAGATGGACCAATAGGATCCAAGAATTTAGCATTGGTGTTTAGATCACCAAATTAGTAAGAGGTCAAGGCCTAGCTAAGTTAATGATAGAAGCTAATTTGGAGGCTAATCAGGTCAATCAGAAATAATTGATTGTTGTTGCACCTATATTTGATATGCAAACATGTGGATGGAATAGAAGAATTTTCTAGTATTTACAAACTTTGCAGTGTCCTACAGATATGGTTGACAATGACAAAAGGACATTAAAATTGCATTCCATCAAGTATGTGATTTTTAATAACGAGCTATGGTGGAGAAAGTTGGATGGTATATTGCTCAAATGTGTAGATAGAAAGTAGGCACTAGAAATATTGGAGGAAATGCATAGTGGGGTGTGTGGTGGTCATTACATGGAAAATACCACTACCCACAAGATCTTGAGAGTAGGATTCTGGTGGCCTACTATTTTTAAGGATTCTCACAAGTTCATTAAGATTTGTGATTCTTGTCAAAGGTTTTTAGGAAAGTTGAAGTTTTCAGGCAATCTACCACTTAGGCCTATGACTATGTAAGTCCCTTTCCAACAATGGGGAATTAATTTCATTGGAGAGATACTAGAAAATTCTAGTGGAGGGCACTCATTGATCCTTGTTTCCACTGATTATTTCAAGAAATGGGTAGAAGCAATACCCATAAAGAAAGAAACAAGCAAGGTGGTGGTATATTTCCTCTTAAATAACATTCTTATTAGGTTTGGAGTCCTAGAAAATATCATTTTAGATAATGCTGTGTTTTTGATATGAGGAATTCAAAGACTTTTGTGATAAACATGGCATACAAGTTTCGTATTCTTCACCTTACCATCCACAAGGGAACGGTCATGTTGAGTCTAGTAACAAGAGCTTGATGAAGATCATCAAAAGGGTGATGGAAAAGAATAAAAAGGCTTGAAGATCATCAAAAGGGTGATGGAGAAAAATAAAAAGGCTTGGGACTCAAAGTTGAAATTAACACTCTAGGAAGATAGAGTGACTGTGAGAAAAGCTTCTAGTTATTCACCGTTTGGCTTGGTATATGGTCTAGATGCTAGACTGCCATAGAATAACTTGCCGAAGATGTATAAGTTTGTGCAAGAATATGAAGAAGATGTATGCGATGATATGAAGTACAAAATTAATAAGTTGGTGCAATTGGATGAGACGAGAAGAGAAGCTCATGCTAAGAATATGAAGATGCAGTTTCAGGTTAAGCATCTACATGACAAGAGAGATTCTCCTATAAAGTTTGAGGTAAATAGTATGGTGTTAGCTTGGAATGCAAGGGCTCAAAACAAGATAAAACATGGGAAATTTGAAGCATTATGGATCAACCCTTATCTGATAGCTAGGACACATGGTGAGGATTTTTATTTCCTCCAGTACTTGACAGGTGAACTTTTTGAACTTCCATTACATGGACAGTTCTTAAAACCATACTTCTCCTAAGTATGTTATAATTCCATCTACATTATAGATTTTGTATATTTTGTGTATAGGTGTGTTTTTTTTGGTTGTGTTTGGTTTGGTCTTACTGCCTAGTCTGAATAGTTCCTTGGATTTTTGGTTCCTTGTGTTTGACTAGTCTACTTCAACCATAGATTCTAGGATTCTCGACATGCCTGCAAGAGACACATGTACCCAGTCGGAGCCACTAATGGAACTCCTAAAAAAATTTCATGTTCCATCTCCAAAATTCTTTCTTAACCCTAAGGACTCTAGGTTTTGTCTCTGATCATTGTATAAGGGTTTTAGTTTACTTAGGTCTTATTTGAAAAACCCTTTGATTTGAATCCTCGCCAAGGTTTTATTTCTCTGTTGACCCCTTGTATTAGTTCGTAGTCCTTTAAGTTACAACTTTGCCATTGAAATCCGTTAAGTGACCAACCCTCTGGTCTTGTTTTACCAGTTAATGTATGTTGGGCCATTATTTTAATTTTTCCTAAGTCGAGCTAAATATTTCCTACTAAAAATCCTTTAGTCTTTTATGGTGTGGGTATGGTCTCATCGACCTAGTCGGGTCCCTTTTAAAGGTTAATAGTTTTTGACATGTGCTTATATAAGGACCCTTGACTATTGTTCGATTGATGTAGACAACCTGGACCATTCCCCACATGCCTATTCTATTTTGATTCTCATTATTTTTTTCATACGGTCTCATGGGTGAGTACCATGTGTCTTGAAAGATTGGTGGGCCTGACGCCTTTGATAAGGCATGTAGCTTGTTGTTGAAGAAAATAAACAGTGGGAGATAAGTGAGGTGGTTGCATCTAGACCATCCCTTGCATGCCCATTTGTTCTTCTTTCTTACTAAAATAATCACATAGGCTGGTAGGCGGTTGCCATGTGTCACCTCTGATGATGGGCCCGATGGTTTCAAATGGCTAGCATTACTAAGTCGTCAATGGAATCAGCAATCAATAGTGGGTGACACGGATTAATCTTGACCACTCCCCGCTATCCCTTGTGGGTCCCACCTTTCCTACTAGATTCCCAATGGGGGAGTAGGAATTTACCATGTGGAGTAATCCCGTAGGGTCCCACCTTTCCTACTAGATTCCAAGTATTGTGCAGTATATGATTATACGGGATTTATTTCAGAAAGAATGCATGGAGGACTAACAAGGTTAAAGAAGGGTGAATTAGGAGTGAGATTCAGTTGGTATTCGTTGTTGGTGCACATGTTTCTGTACGAGGGTATAGTTTACTTTAGACATAATATTGTCGCGGAAAGAAAGGCAGATGACTTGGATCTACTTATGCAATGCTGGACCATAGTCTGGGACAAAGATGATAGGACATATGATTATGTGATATTCTAGAATTTGTTTGCTTATGAATTGAAGAGGGTCTTGATTGTGAATTTACCCAAAATTCCCATAGCTCTACATGATTTCTTAAGACCCAAGAAGAGAAATCTTGAGCTAGGAGTTGATCATAATTGGTGATATGTAATTTCATACCTTGATTAAACTATCTTAAGAGTATATGGTTCCATGGTAGCACCTCACTTGCTACCAAAGTTTGTGTAAGAAAGAATTGGTTTCCTTGAGGTTATTTGGAAACTAAGAAGTGTATAAAATGAACAATTATTGAATCAAGGAAAAGGAACTTTCTTTCCTTTGTACACTTGTTTTTTTGAATTTCTAATAACCAAGGGAGGTTGGAATAACACCCTTGATATACTCAAAACCTACCGCATGCAGAGGTCAGTTGAGAGGGTCAAATATGAACCTCAAGGTTTTAAGGCTTGGTTGAAAGAAAGAAACAAGAGCTACAAATTTTTCCACATTTTCCAATATCTTGAAGATGTAATAATAAATGTATTGGACACTTTGGAGCAGGAAAAAAGGCTAGCAAGATGGATTGCATTCAATAAAATGTGAACAAAAATAAAGCAAGAAGAACCTAATTTCAAAATTATCCCAAAGGAACCAAGAATATAATTATTTGTAAGGAGAAAGGGTAAAGCAAAGAAAATTGATGAAGCCCCTGCTCCCTCTCAACAAGAGGAATACAATCCTCCTTCCCCCATGCCAAAAGTAATATTGCCATCTCCACCAAGCCTTATAGAGCCTGAAATTGTGAACATTGATTCCTCACCACCTAGTGAATTACCATCAAGGGAGCCACCATTAAAAAGAGAAAAGGTTAAAGCCACTGGTCTAGTGAACTATGATGAGGAAGGATCAGATGATGATATTTGGGTGTCAAAGCAAGAAATGAAAGGAGTACCCATTGCACCTATAGTAAGGGAAACACATCAATTGGGAAGAAGATTGAGTAAATTTGATCTCATTGGACAAAATGGAAGAGATGATATGTGGGTCAAAGCATGTGTAAAGTTCTTAGATGATGAATCATTTATAAAGACTCGAGCTTTTATGGAATTTGCATATAGAGCTAAAAGAGATGAATATGTAAAAGTTATAGCTATAGAAATAAGCCTTCACCCAACATTTCCAGAGGCTATCATTGAAAAAAATGTGTTAAATGAAATGAGAACTAGATTCCAAAAAATGACTGCAAAGGAGGGTCAAGAATTGGTAAGGACTAGTGGCATTTTGTTACTACCAGAATGGGATCTTTCTTCTTCCATAGCTTTTGACACAATAAAGAAATGTGACAGGCCTCTCTATGATACAAAAGAAGTTACACTTGCATTACAAGGGTCTTATTATAGTGAAGATTGGGAATCCTTGGCTATATGGTCTTTAGCCCCAAACACAAGAAAGCTTGATATTGTTAGCCTACACCTAATGATAGTGGAGGCCTAATAATAGAAAGAGTGTCAGAAACATCGACCTTAGAAGTTGCATATATGTCAGTTCACGTTATGTCAGTTCATGTTGCACAATTCACAAGGGCCACTGTAGAGTCTGTGATTGCAGAAAAGGATAAGCTCATGACAAAATGCAATAACTTGTTAGTTAAGTATGGAGACCTTGAGTGGGATAATATGTAGTTCCAGACAAAGGTAGCATTATTGGAGGATATGTTGCAAATATTGCAACCTAGAAATCCTAAGGAAAATGATGTTGACTCCCCCACTACTTCACAAGAAGTTGTACCCCTAGAGTTTACTACTAAAGTAAGTTCTTCATGGGCCATTGTGCCATATAACATTGGAAGTGTTCCCATTTCAATAGTAGAACCTGATACATTAGAAGGGCCACCTGCGATAAAGGGGATATCAATAGGGATGAGTTGCTTAAGAAGCTTAATGAGTATAAAGAGAAATCTTATAATCATGATGAGGATACTTTCAAGAGTAATATGAAGATTTTCACAATAGGGCTAGAACACCTGAACAAAAGTGTGACTAACAAGTTGAATAGTATTCACTACAGTTATTCATCCATGGTGGATGTTATCAGGAATTTTGACATTGAAAAATAAAGAGCCATTACTCATGGAGATTTGGATCCATAGGAAACAAGATTTGATATTGATGGGAATTGGAGTTAAGTAGGATCCCAATCAACCTGAAAAGTTTAAACCTATTGTAGTTCTTGTAGGGAAGATTCAATGATACAGGGGAAATATTGAGCCATTGGTGAATAAAATAAAGGATCTGGTAAAATCCTTCCATGAATCACATCATGGCCTTCTTCCATCCATTTTAATGGATGATAGTAGCATTAAGACTCTACAGGATTGGAAAAATGAAAAAAATTAGGTTATGTTAGATCAGGCTATATGAATTTGTCAGAAATTTGATATGGAGACATTGAAGATAAATATGGATATGTTAGTTTATGCTAATACTCTCCTACTAGAATTTGATAAGGAATCTAACCAAATTGTCACTAAGTATGCACCTTATAGACAGAGTGTTGATGAAGTCATGAATTTCGATTAGCCCACTTGGTGTAGGAACACATTATGTTTGCTTGTGTCCAACAATCATTTTTTAAAATTTGTGTTGTCTCTAAGTAAAATTATCATGAAGAGGTCAAACTTAATGTATTTCAAGTCTTAAATAGGGCACTAGGTGGTAATATTGAAAAGTTTCCTTTTATGACAAAAGTTGTCAATTAATGGAAAAAATGCCAGATTGCACAAAAGTAGGAAGTTGAAGAGTCTTTTTGGGAAATTTGAAGAGATAGGTTGATGAAGGAAGTTAGAAAGTCAGTTATGGATTGGGAAACATCTAGTAAATCATTGTGGGGGTGATCAAGTAAAGTATCCTGTAATTTTTGAAACAAAATTTGAAATAAAGCTCATTGTTCTACAATTTTCTATATTTATCTCTCTTGTTACTAATCTAGTACGGAATGCATAGCAATACAAGGCCTTTATTTTTCATTTCCTTATATAGGATAGCAATTTAAAATTCATTCAAACTCAACTTGAAAGGTTTGCATTGAGAGTTAAGTTTGTTTAGTGATCAAATTCAAAAAATTGTTAGGAACCCTCAAGACAGGGGTTTGAAAGTCTAAATTAGTTTTCCTTAACTACTCCACCGATGTACGAAATGTAGGTTGATGGAGTAGGTCAATTTTGATGTGTTAGTGTTGTGTGAGTAGTTGATTATGCAAGAAGGATGATAATACATAGGTTTTACTTGTTGTCCCTAAAGATTTCCATTGTTTCCATACATAAAATGGTTGGTTTAGAGTTGATATTTATTTAAAATACACACAAGGTGGTTGGATGTTGGTTTCTAGAGTGTTTGAAGACATTCAAACATTATTTAAGCAGTTATAAGGAGTGGCAAGGTGTGGAAGGTAGTATTTCAATAAACCCTCACATTTTTAAGCATGTCAAGCCTATAAACAAGGGCTTTATTCTTCAATGATTTATGGGGCCTATCAGTCCATAAAGATTGTGGAATCTTAAGTTTTGAGGCTCAATTTAAGAATGGTTATATAATGGTTTGGAGTTTTTTTATGATGGCTGCTTTGTATTTTTGGCCTATTTGGGGCCTTAACCAATGGAACAATCTATTAATCTGGAAAATTTTGTAAAGTAACCTATTCAAAGCTTTAGATATGTTAAATTAGATAAAAAAGGGGTCCTAAATGTGGTTTGGGTTTGTAAATAAATATTGGGATTGGAAAGGAAACACCCGATTTAGAGGATTGGTGACCTACAAAGGAAATGGGGTTAGTATGCTACAACAGAGAATCTGGTAAAACGGTGAAAGGGTAAGGTTGTTAATGCTTGGAAACTAATATGTTGATGTTATCACAAAATTCTCAAGGTTTGGATATGGTTTAGAAGGTAGATGTGATGTTTTTGATGTGTTGAGCAAGGTTGAAAATGTGTTTTGTTTCTAAGATAACAAAAAAGTTGTTTGACTAGTGATTTGAGAAAAGTAAAATAGTGTTTTAAGTGTAAGCTTTGATGGTTTGTTTATGTCAGTTAATGATATTGAATGGTCTGGAAAAAGTCTGAAAGCTAGTTGTGAAGATTTATTATCCATTGCTTTATTGAGACAAGTTGAAAGAATGAATAGATAAAGAGATGTATGGTTCTATTTTTCTTAATCAGGTTTTGTGACGATAAAGATGAATTGGAGACTGACAAGAATGTAGAATACTGATTTTAAGGAAAGGATGATTAATAGCCTTGTGAATGGCTAAGAGAAATTGAGGATTTTTTTGAGTTGATAAGTGAAATTGGTTAAATGTATAGTGGATTTTGGTAGATCTTCTCAGTTGTAAAGTGTGGGTCAGAAGTACCCTAGATGATTTGGTGTTTTGATAGATGCTCTTGCATCACCACTAAAGATGAATTCCTAGCATGTAAAGGGTCTAACATAAAAGGTGGCGAGTTAGTGATTTGAAATTTTGAAATTTGTAGTCATGATAAATAACAAATAGATAGGAATGCACTACATAGCTTGTATTTAGTACAGATTTGGCTTTTGATAAAGTATAGAAAATATAGTGCATTTTATCTAAGTTGAATTGATGGCAAGGATGTAGACATGGAAATATCTCTTCACTCTTCCTTTTCTATTTCTTTCATGCTTTACTTCTTTCACTTTGTGTGCATGGGCACAAATTTTGAGGTAACTATTTGGTTGTACCCATTTTGAAAATTGGACTAGATCTCCAACGAATGAAGACTACTTTCATTTTCCCACATGCCTCTCACCACTTGGGAATGCATTGTAACTGAATGGGAGAATCTTTGTTTCTATAAGAAGGAATTTGAGGCCAGAAAGTAGGGGTTCGTTGTTTTACAATTAACATTGTGAATTGTAAAGGAAATACTAAGTATGTTTTAGAGTTTTTTGTCATAAGTTTAGAGCTCAATATTATGTATGTAACTTTGATAATAGTATAGCAAATACAATACAGAGTAATACCAATTTCATGGCTCTTGTCTCTCCTTGTACTTTTTTCATGAGTTATGAATGAAAGTAATTCAAGATTTCTTTTGTTTGACGCTATTGTTTCTCAATGGATGTTTCATTCCATTCCTCCTTATTGATTCAATGAATTAATGTAAATTCTTGCATGGAATCATTAACTCATAAAAGTCAAGTGCTAGGATATTTGTAGGTAGTGATGATCATGAATGTAATAGGGGAGTGTTGTAATTACGTATTTCTTGTGATTGTATGTTTCCATTATTGAGTTGTTTAGTTATATAGGTTGATATCAACTATGTTGTTTGGGATAAAGGCATTCATTTGTCCAAGTACTTATGGTTGAAGTTTTGTGCTAATTCATTAGCTAATCACTTTTAATTTATAAATTCTCAAATGGATACCACTGTAGTTCTTTTGTGTTGAAGTTCTTCCTTCTCATGCTCCAAGTATAGGAAATTGATAAATAAGCTACCAACCTATTTGATGTATTATATTGTTGAGTAATTCTATGAGAAGTATCTATTATTGACAATGTATTTAATTATAATTGTATGAACTCTTGAGTATACATTGTTGGATCACCCTCTTGGGTTTCACAGAGCCTAAAGTATAGGAGTAGAATTTTTGCAACTTCCACCCATTCGTTGGCCAATCCCTTTGGAGTACCGATTATTGGAAATGGAAAAGTACATAGGTATTTCTAGAGATCAGTTTGGTTCTTAAAAAATAAACAATAATATGGCCTAGATTTAGTGATCTAGGACTTATTCAATGCCTTCGGTAAATGAGTGACACCTAGGATTTTGGATCCCTAACCTGGTTTCACACCTTTCTAAGCATTTTAAAAAATAGTCCCATAAATTATGCCTAATGCGACTCATTCGCCACCTTGGGTGAATGAGTCCATATGGCCCAAAATCAAAATTAATTCAAATTCTTGGTGAGATTTTATCCTCCTAGATTTGATGTCATCTTGTAGTGTTGTAATTTTAGAGATTCTTGCATAATTAACTATAAATACAAGGTTCTTTCACTCATTTTTACCCCAAGCATTCAAGTATTCATCCTTATAGAAAATTAGAGTTT